>SZWC01039509.1:0-12818 GCA_023375785.1 Penium margaritaceum
CCAATTGTCTTGGGCCTGCTCCAGTTATCTTGGGCTTGCTCCAGTTGTCTTGGGCTTGCTCCATTTTTCTTGCACTTGATCCAGTTTTCTTGGGATTGCTCCAGTTGTCTTGGGCAAGCTCCAGTTGATTTGGTCTTGCTCTAGTTTTATTGGCCTTGCTCCAGTTGTCTTGGCCTTGATCCAGTTGTTTTGGGCTTGCTCCAATTTTCTCGGGCTTGCTCCAGTTTTCTTGGGCTTGCTCCAGTTGTCTTGGGCTTGCTCCAGTTGTCTTGGGCTTGCTCCAGTCGCCTTGTCCTTGCTCCAGTTATCTTAGGCTTGCTCCATTTGTCTTGTGCTTGTCCCAGTTGTCCTTTGCTTGCTCCTATTCTCTTGGGCTTGCTCCAATTGTTTTGGCCTTGCTCTAGTTGTCTTTAGCTTGCTCCAGCTGTCTTGGGCTTGCTCCAACTGTCTTGTCCTTTCTCCAGTTTTCTTGGACTTGCTCCAGTTGTCTTGCGCTTGCTCCAGTTGTCTTGGGCTTACTCTAGTTCTCTTCGGCTTGCTCCAGTTGTCTTGGCCATGCTGCAGTTTTCTTGGGCTTGCTCCACTTGTCTTAGGCTTTCTCCAGGTCTCTTGGCATTGCTCCTATTGTCTTGGCCTTGCTCTAGTTGTCTTAGGCTTGCTTCAGCTATCTTGGGCTTGCCCATATTGCCGTGGGCTTGCTCTAGTTGTCTTGGCCTTGCTCCGGTTGTCTTCACCACGCTCCAGTTGTATTGGTCTTGCTTTTATTGTATTGGCATTGCTCCAGTTGTCTTGGGCCTGCTACATTTGTCTTGATCTTGCTCCAAATTCATTGGCCTTGCTCCTGTTGTGTTGGCCTTGCTCCGCTTGTCTTGGGCCTGCTCCAGTTGTCTTGGCCTTGCTCCAGTTTTCTTGCGCTTGCTCAAGTTGTCTTGGACTTGCTCCAGTTGTCCTCAGCTTGCTCCAGTTTTCCTTGCCTTGCTCCAGTTCTCTTATGCTTGCTCTAGTTGATTTGGGCTTGCCCTGGTTGTCTTGGGCATGCTCCACTTGTCTTTGGCTTGCTCCAGTTATCTTGGCCTTCATCCAGTTGTCTTGAGGTTGCTCTAGCTTTCTTGGCCTTGCTCCGGTTATCCTAACCTTGCTCTAGTTGTCTTGGCCTTCCTCTAGATTTCTTGGGCTTGCTGCAATTGTGTTTGCCTACTCTAGTTGTCTTGGGCTTGCTCCAGTTGTCTTGGGCTTGCTCGAAGTGTGTTGGCTTTGCTCCAGTTCTCTTGGGCATGCTCCAATTTTCTTGACCTTGCTCCATTTGTCTTGGCTTGTTGCAATTTTCTTGGCCTTGCTCCAGTTGTCTTGGGCTTGCTCAAGTTGTCTTGGTCTTGCTCCAGTTGTCTTGGACTTGCTCCAGATTTCTTCGGGCCTGCTCAAGTTGTATTGGGCTCACTCCAGTTATCTTGACCTTGTTCCAGTTGTCTTTGCCTTGCTCAAGCTGTTTTGGCCTTGCTTCAGTTGTCTTGGCCTTGCTCTAGTTGTCTTGGACTTGCTCTGGTTGTCTCGGGCTTGTTCCAGTTGTCTTGGCCTTGCTCCAGTTGTCTTGGCCTTGCTATAGTTGTCTTTGTCCTCCTCTGGTTGTCTTGGGCTTGCTCCAGGCAGGCCTTAGACAGATGGAGCAAGACCAAGACGACTGGATCAAGGCCAACACAACTGGAGGAGGGCGTAGACAACTGGGCAGGGCCAAGACAGTTTCAGCAAACCCAAGACAACTAGAGCAAGGCCAAGACAACACGAGCAAGGCCAAGACAACTGGAGCACACCCAAGACAGCTAGAACAAGCTCAAAACAACTAGAGCAAGTCCAAGACAACAGGAGCAAGGCCAAGATAACTGGAGCAAGCTCAAGACAACTTGAGCAAGCCCAAGACAACTGGAGTAAGCCTAGTACAACTGGAGCATGTGCAAGACAACTGGAGCAAGGCCAATACAAGTGGAGCTAGGTGAAGACAACTAGAGTAAGCCCAAGACAACTGGAGCAATACATGGAGAGCTGGAGCAAGCCCAATACAACTAAAGCCACGCCAATACCATCAGGGCAAGCTGAAGAAATCTGGAGCAAGCCCCAGACAACTGGGGCAAGCTCAAGACAACTGGAGGAAGCTGTAGACAATTGGAGGAGGCCCAAGACAATTGGAGCAAGCCAAAAACTACAGGATCAAGCCCAAGACGACAGGATCAAGGCAACCAAAACTCGAGCAAGCCCAAGACAATTGAAGCAAGCCCAAGACAAAAAGAGCAGGCCCAATACAACTGGAGCAAGGCAAAGACAACTTGCGCAAGGCCAAGACAATTGGAGGAAGCCCAAGACAACTGAAGCAGGCCCAAGATAACTCCAGCAATGCCGGGACAAATAGAGCAATTCCAAGACAACTGGAGCAAGACCAAGACAACTGAAGCAGGGCCAAGACTGTTGCAGCAAGACTTAGACATCTAGAGCAAGGCCAAGACAACTGGAGCAAGCCCAATACAACTGGAGCAAGCCCAAGACAACTAGAGCAAGACCAAGACAGCTGGAGCAATCCCAAGACAACTAGAGCAAGCCCAAAACGACAGGTGCAAGCCCAAGACAATGTGAGTAAGGCCAGGAAAACTAGAGTAAGTCCAAGATAATTGCAGCAAGCCCTATACAACTGGAGCAAGGCCAAGGCAACTAGAGCAAGGCCACAACAACTAGACCAAGCCCAAAACATTTGGAGCAGGCCAAAGACAACTAGAGCAAGGCCGAGATAACTGGAGCAAAGCCAAGACAACCAGAGCAAGGCTAAGAGAACTGGAGCAAGGCCAAGACAACTGGAGCAAGCCCAAGACATATAGAGCAAATCCAAGACCACTAGAGCAAGTCCAAGACCAATGGAGCAAGCCCAAGATAACTAGAGTAGGCCCAAGACAACTGGCCAAGCCCAATTCAACTGAAGGAAGCCTAAGACAACTGGAGTAGGCCAAAGACAACTGGAGTAAGGCCAAGACAACTCGAGCAAGGCAAAGACTGATGGAGGAAGCCCCACACTACTAGAGCCATCCTGAGACAACAGGGGCAAGCCTAAGTCAACTAGACCAGGCCCAATACAACTTGGACAAGGCAAAGACAACTGGAGCGAGGCCCATCTAACTGGAGCAAGCCGAAGACAACTAGAGCAGGACCAAGACAGCTAGAGCAAGGCCAAGACAACTCGAGCAAGGCCAAGACAACTGAAGCAATGCCTTAACACCTGGAGCAAGGCCAAGACATTTTGAGCAAGCCCAAGATAACTAGAGCAAGGTCAAGACAATTCGAGCAAGGCTAAGACAACTTGAGCAAGGCCAAGACAGTTTGAGCAAGCCACAGATGACTGGAGCAAGGCAAAGACAACTAGAGTAAGCCCAAGACAACTGGAGCAAGCCGAAGACAACTGGGGTAACCTTAATACAAATAAAGCAAACCCAAGACAACTGGAGCAAGACCAAGACAACTGGAGCAATCACAAGACAACTGGAGCAAGCCCAATACAACTCGAACAAGACCATGACAACTGGAACAAGGCCATGACAATGGGAGCAAGAACAAGACAACTTGAGCAGGCGCGAGACAATGGGAGCACGGCCAAGACAACTCCAGCAAGGCCAAGTCAACACGAGCAATGCCAAGACACTTGGATCAACGCCAAGACAGCTGGTGCAAGCCCAATACAATTGGAGCAAGGCCAAGGCAACTAGAGCAAGGCCAAGACAATGGGAGCAAGACCAAGACAGCTGGAGCAGGCCCGAGAAAACTGGAGCAAGGCCAAGAGAACTAGAGCAAGTCCAAGATAACTACAGCAAGGCCAAAACATCTGGAGCAAGGCCAAGACAGTTGGAGCAAGCCCAAGACAACTGGAGCAAGGCAAGGACAATTGGAGCAAGCCAAAGACAACTTGAGCAAGCCGAATTCAACTTGGGCAAACCCAAGGAAACTGGAGCACGCCTAAGACAACTGGAGCAAGGCCAAGACAACTGGAGCAAGCCCAAGACAACTGGAGAAAGTCTAAGACAACTGGAGCTAGCCTAATAAAACTGGAGCAAGGCCAAGACAACTGGAGCAAGTCCAATACAACTGAAGCAAGCCTAAGACACCTGGAATCAGTCCAAAAAAACTTGAGCAAGGCCAAGACAACTAGAACAAGGCCAAGAAAGCTGGGGAAGCCCAAGACAACTAGAGCAAGCTTAAGACAACTGGAGCAAGTCCAAGACAGCTCGACCAAGGCAAAGACAACTTGAGCAAGCCCAAGACAATTGGAGCAAGCCCAAAACAACTGGAGGAAGCCCAATAGAATTGGAGCAAGGCCAAAAGAACGGGAGCAAGCCCAATACAATTGAAGCAAGGCCAAGACACATGGAGCAAGGCCAAGACAGTTGGAGCAAGCACAAGACAACTAGAGCAAGGCCAAGACAACTCGAGCAAGCCCAAGCCAATTAAAGCAAGTCCAAGACAACTGGGGAAGGCCGTAGACAACAGGAGCAAGCCTAAGACAACTAGAGAAATGCCAAGACAACTTGAGCAAGCCAAAGATAATTGAAGCAAGCCCAAGAGAACTTTACCAAGTCCAGTAAAACGGGAGCAAGGCCAAGAGAACTGGAGCAAGCCCAAGAAACCTAGAGCAAGTCCAAAACAACAGGAGCAAGGCCAAGACAACTGGAGGAAGGCCTAGAGTCCTGGAATAAGCCAAAGAACGCCGGAGCAAGCCGAAGACAACTAAAGCAAGTACAAGACAACTCGAGCAATGCTAAGACAACCGGAGCAAGCCAAAGAAGACTGGAGCAAGCCGAAGAGAACTGGAGCAAGGCCACGACAGCTGGAGCAAGCTGAGGACAACTGGAGCCAGCCTGATACAACTGGAGCAAGGCCAAGACAAATGGAGCAACTGCAAGACAGCTACAGCAAGGCTAAGACAACTGGAGTAAGCCAAATAAAACTGGAGCAAGACAAAGAGATCTGGAGCAAGGCCAAGACAACTGGAGCAAGCCCAAGACAACTGGAGCAAGCCTGTTACAACTGGAGCAAGGCCAATACAATTGTAGCAAGCCCAAGACAAATGGAGCAAGTCCACGACAGCTCGAGCAAGCCCAATACAACTTGGGAAAGTCCAAGACAAGTGGACCAAGCCCAAGACAACTGGAGGAAGGCCAAGACAACTGGAGCAAGGCCAATACAAATGGGGCAAGCCTAAAACAACTGGAGCAAGCCTAAGACAACTAAAGCAAGGCCAAGACAACCGGAGCAAGCCCAAGACTAGTTGAGCAAGCTAAAGATAACAGAACCAAGGCCAAGGCATTTAAAGCAAGCCCAGGACAACAGGAGCAGGCCAAAGACAACAAGAGCAAGGCCAACACGACTGGAACAAAGCCAAGACAACTGGAGCAAGCCGAGACAGTCGGAGCAGGCCAAAGACAACTAGAGCAAGGGAAAGACAATTGGGGCAAAGCCAATACAACTGGTGCAAGGCCAATACAACTAGAGCAATGCCAAGACACGCATTTGCATACACTTACACACACTTACATATACTTACACGTACTTACACACACTTACACGCAATCACATGTACTTACACATACTGACACACACTTACACGTACTTATACGTACATACACAGACTTACATGCACTTACACGTACATACACACACTTACACACACTGACATGCACTTGCCCACACTTACATGCACTTATAAACACTCACACACACTTACACGCACTCACACGCACTTACACGCACTTACACGCACTCTCATACACTAACACATACTTTCACGTACTTGCACACACTTGCACACACTTACACGCACTTACACACACATGCACTCACACGCACTCACACACACTCACACGCACTCACATGCACTTACACGCACTTACGCGCATTTACATGCACTTACACGCACTAACACGCACTAACACGTGCTTATACGCACTAACATGTACTTACATGCACTTACACAAACTTACACACACTTACACGTACTTACACACACGTACATGCACTCACACACACTTATACACAGTTACATGCACTCACACACACTTACACGAACTTACACACACTTACATGTACTGACACGCACTCACACGCACACAACGTACAAACACGCACTTATGAGCACTTCCACACACTTACATATACTTACACGCACTTACGCACACTTACACACACTTACACGCACTTACACGCACTTACACGTACTTATACATACTTACACGCACTCACATGCACTCATACACTCGCACAAGCTTACACACACTTACACATACTTACACACACTTACACGCATGTACACACACTTACACGCACTCACATGCACTTACACACACTAACACACACTTAAACACACTTACACGGACTTAAATGGACTTACATGCACTTAAACGCACTTACACACACTTACACGCACTCACACGCACATACATGTGCTTACTCGCACTTACACAAACTTCCACGCACTTACGCACACTTACGCACACTTACACTCACTTACAC
Organism: Penium margaritaceum; assembly: GCA_023375785.1. Classification (NCBI taxonomy): domain Eukaryota; kingdom Viridiplantae; phylum Streptophyta; class Zygnematophyceae; order Desmidiales; family Peniaceae; genus Penium; species Penium margaritaceum. The sequence continues at coordinate 6,538 of SZWC01039509.1, forward strand.
ATACTTACACGTACTTACACACACTTCCACACACTCACACACACTTACACAAACTTACATGCACTTATACACACTTACACACACTCACATGCACTTACACGTACTTACACGTACTTACACATACTTACACACACTTACACATACTTACACGCACTCACACGTACTGACACGTACTCGTATGTACTTACACACACTCCCACGCACTTACATGCACTATCACATACTTATACACACTTACACATACTTACACGCACTTATACGTACTTACACACACTTACATGTACTTACGCACACCTATACACACTTACATGCACTTAAAAGCACTTACACGCACTCACACACTTATACACACTTACACGTACTTCCACACACTTTCACGTACTTAGATGCACTTACACACTCACACACACACTCACACGCACTCACGCATACGTACATGCACTTACACACACTCACACACACTCACACGCACTTTCACATACTCACACATACTTATACGCACTCATACAAATATACACGTACTTACACACACTTACACGCACTTAGACACACATACATGAACGTTCACACACTTATACACACTTACACACACTTACACGTACTCACACACACTTACATACACTCACACGCATTTACACACACACACACATGCATGTACATGCACGTACACGTACTTGCACGCACTAAGACAGACTTGCAAGCACTTACACATACTTTCACGCACTTACACGTACATATACACACTGATACGCACTCGCGTGCACTTACACACACTTACACAAACTCACACGCACTCACATGTATTTACACATACTTGCACGCACTTACACGGACTTACACGGACTTACACAGACTTACACGCGCTTACACACATTTATACATACTCACACACACTTACACGCACTTACACACACTTACATGCACTTACATGCACTTGCATACACTTACACGGACTTACATGTACTTACACGTACTTACATGTACTTCCACACACTTACACGCACACACACACACTTACACAAACTTGCATGCACTTACAAGTACTAACACGTACTCACACGCAAATACAGGCACAAATACGCACTTATATATACTTCCACGTACTTACACGTACTTTCACGCACTTACATGCACTTACACATACTTACACATACTTACACGCACTTACACGCACTTACACGCACTTACACACACTTACAAGCACCCACGCGCACTTACACACTCACACAAACGTACACGTACTTACACACACTTACACACACTTACATGCATTTAGACACACTTACACTCACATGCACTTACACACACTTACACGCACTAACACACACTAACACGGACTTACATAGATGTATACGCACTTAAACATACTTACACATACTTACACACACTCACATACACTTACACGTACTTACACACACTTACACGCACTCCCACGCACTTACGTGCACTTACACACACTTACAAGCAAGTGCTTATAAGTGTGTATAAGTGTGTGTACACACACTTACACGTACTTAGACGCACTTACACACACTTGCATGTACTCACACACACTTACACGGACTTACACACATCCACACACACTTACACATACTTTCACAGACTCACACGCACTTATGAGCACTCACACACACTTACACACACTCACATGTACTTACACATACTCACACGTACGTACACACACTTACACATACTTACACGCACTTACACGTACTTATACACACTTACATGCACTTACACATACTTACACGCACTTACATACACTTAAAAGCACTTACACGTACTCACACTTACTTACACACACTTACACACACTCACACACACTTACACGTACTTACACGTACTCTCACGTACTTACACGCACTTTCACGTACTTGCATACACTTGCACATGCTTACACACACTTACACACACTTACACACACTCACACACACTTACACTGACATACACGTGCTCACACGCACTTACACACACTTACACACACTCACCCATACTTACACCCACATACACATACTTCCATACACTTCCACGTACTTACACGTACTTACACACACTCACACACACTCACATGTACTCATACGCACTTACACGCAATTACACACACGCACACGCACTCACATGCACTTTCACGCACTCACACGCACTTACACGTACTCACATGCATTTACACACACTAACACACACTTACATGCACTTAGACACACTTACACAAACTTACACGCATTTACACGCACTTACAGACACTTACACGCACTCACACGCACTTACACGCATTCACATGCATTTACACGCACTCAAACGCATGTACACGCACTTACACGTATATGCATGTACTAAGATAGACTTGCATGCACTTATACGCACTTATCCGCACTTACACGTACTTATACACACTCACACGCACTCACATGCACTTACATGCACTTACACAGACTCATAAGCACTCACACACATTTACACGTACTTACACACACTTACACGCACTTACACGCACTTACACATACTTGCACGCACTTACACATACTTACATGCACTTACACACACTTACACACACTCACACACACTTACACAAACTTACACGCACTTACACGTACTTGCATGCACTCACATGCACTTACCCATACTTATACACACTTTTACTTACTTACACACACTTTCACACACATACACGCACTTACACGCACTTGCACACACTTACACTTACTTACACTTACTTACACGTATGTACACACACTTACACACACTCGCACGCACATACAGGTACTTACACGTACTTACACGCACTTAAACACACTCATACGTACTTACACGCACTTACATGCACTTATATGCACTTTCACGCACTCATACGCACTTACACACACTTAGACGCACTCAACATACTTACACATACTTACACGCACTTACACACGCTTACACGCACTAACACACACTTGCACGTACTTATACGCAAGTACATGCACCTACTCGCACTCACACGTACTTATACGTACTTATACATACTCACATGCATTCACACAAACTTACATGCACTTACATGCACTTAGACACACCTTCACGTACATATACCCATCTACATGCACTTACATGTACTTACACACACTCACACGCACTCATTCGCACTTACATACACTCATTCACACTTACACGCACTCACACGCACTTACATGCACTTACACGCACTTACACACACTTACACAAACTTACACGGACTTACACGTACTTACACGTACTTACACGCACTCACACGCACTTACACGCACTCACACACACTTACACAAAGTTACACACACTTACATGCATTTACATGCACTCACACGCACTTACACGCACATACACGCACTTACACACACTTAAACATACTTACACGTACTTACACGTGCTCACACATACTTACACACACTTACACGCACTTACACGCACTTACACGCACTCACACGTGCTTACACGTACTTACACGCAATTTCACGCACATACTCACTCTTACACGTACTTGCACGTACATACATGCACTTACACGCAGTTACATCCACTTACACGTACTTACACGTACTCACACGTACTTACAGGCACTTACATGCACTTACACACACTTACACACACTCACATGCACTCACACATACTTACACATACTTACATGGACTCACATGCATTTGCATGTACTTACACGCTCTTATATGCACTTAGACACACTTACAGGCACTTACATGCACCTACACGCACTTACACATACTTACACACACTTAAACGTACTCACATGCACTTACACGTACTCATTCGCACTTACGCATACTCACACGTACTTATACGCATTTTCACGCACGTACACGCACTTACAGATACTTATACGGACTTATATGCACTTACACGCACTTTCACGCACTTACACGCACTTACACGTACTCACATACACTTACACTAACTTATATGCACTTACATGCACTTACACGTACTCACACGCACTTACACATACATACACGTACTTACACACACTTTCACACACTTATATGCACTTACACGTACTTACACACACATACACGTACTTACACGTACTTACATGTACTTACATGCACTTGCACGCACCTACACACACGTATGCGCAATTACAGAGACTTACACATACTCACACGTACTTACACACTCACACGCACTTACACGCACTTACACGTACTTAGACATACTCACACGCTTTTATACACACTTACACGCACTCACACACTCTTACACACACTTACACACACATACACGTATTTACATGGACTTACACGGACTTACACGCACTAAAACGTACCTACACACACTTACACGCGCTCACACATACTTACACGTACTTACATGCACTTACACACTCTTCCACGCACTTACACGTACTTACATGCACTTACATGCACTTCTATGTACTTACACGCACTTACACGTACTTAAACGCACTTGCATATACTCACACACACTTACACAGACTTACACGTACTTATACTCACGTACACATACTTACACATACTTACACGCACATACATGCACTTACAAGCACTCACATACACTTACACGCAGTCACACACAGTTATGCACACTTGCACATACTCTCACATACTTACACACACTTTCACACACTTACACACACTTGCACACACTTTCACACACTTATATGCACTTACACGCACTCACACGCATGTACACGGACTAACACACACTTACACACAGTTACATGCACTTACACGCACTTACATTGACTGACACACACTCACACGAACTTACACGCACTTACACACACTTAGACACGCTTACACACACTTTCAAACACTTACACGCACTTACACACACTTACACATACTCACACACACTTAAACCCACTCACACACACTTACACACACTCACACGCATGTACACGCACTTGCACGCACTTGCACGCACTAAGACAGACTTACACATACTTACACGCACTTACACACACTTACACGCACTTACATGCACTCACACATACTTATTCATACTCACAGGTACTTACACGCACTCACACGCATTTACATGCACTTACACGTACTTACACGCACTTACACACAATAACACATACTTACACGTACTTACATACACTTACATACACTTACACGCACTTATACGCACGTACAAGCACTCACACACACTTACACAAACTAACACACACTTACACGTACTTACACACACTCACACGCACTTACCGGTACTTACACACACTTACACACACTTTTATGCACTTACACCTACTTTCACACACTTACACGCACTTTCATGCACATACACACACTTACACATACTTGCACGCACTTACAGGTATTTACACGCACTTACACGCACTTACACGCACTTACATGCACTCACACATACTTACAGGTACTTACACACACGTACACACACTTGCACGTACTCATACGTACTTACACGCACTCACACGTACTTACACGCACTCACACACATTTACAGGCACTTACACGCACTCACCAATGTTGACGTGGCCACCCCGAACCCCAGAAAATCGATGTCCATCCCGGCACATCGATGTGATCCCCCTCCCCTCCCACATCGGTTACCCCGGAACCACGGGTTCGACTAGGCTACTAGGGTGAAAATGTGTAGTTTTCTGGCTTGTACTGGGTGGAATATGCATGCTATAAGCCTTCCTTTTTTGCTCAGGCAGTCGCGCATCGTCTCGGTGGTTGTGCAAATTTGAGCAGTCTCGCGTGGTCAGCCGCGCTGACTCACGCCGGCAGTACTTGACGCGTCACCAAGTGATGGGGCTCTGCCAGGTGGCGAATCGACCTTGAATTCTGATTGAGTTGTAGTTATCGGAGTTTAGAGTGCAAAGTTCGGCTTTCGGAGCTCATAGACTTGGGCTTGCTGATTGACACAAGCTCTGAAGTTCAAAGATCAAACGTGCAATTTTTGATATTCAAAATGACTAGTTTCCTTGATCACGTTTCGGTAATCTTAATCAGATATAGCACTTCGATGTCGTAAGTTTGAACTTTGATGTTCTGAGTTGGACTTTGAATTGTGAATTTTGAAGCTCGATGTGTAAAGGTTCAAGTCCGACTTTCGAGTTTCAGGGTTTGCATGTAAAACGTTATCATATATAGTTCGATAGGTAAATGTCCTGCGATGAGAGGGCAAACCCAGGTCAAAAGTAATGCTTCGAACTTGACATGCTAAGTGAATCGAATTGGGGGGGGGGGTCTGGCCTTCCCAAGTTTTCGGAAAGCAATCTCACTGACTCGCCGTGTCAGAATTGGTCCGTCGGCGGCAAGGAG
>SZWC01039515.1:0-12808 GCA_023375785.1 Penium margaritaceum
CCCACTTTGAGCCCACCACGTGAGCGTTAGCGGGTCTGTCCACCAGCACCCATGTGCCATTTTCTTCGATGGACGCGAGCTTGCTGTCCACCGCCTCCTTCCACTTGGCCGCATCGGGCCTTGCCAGTGCCTCAGCTACAGTGAGCGGCTCTCCCTGAGCCAAACAGGACCAGCTCAGTCCAGTCCAGCTTCCAGTGTCAGCGTCATACTTTGGAGTTTGTTTTCTTTGTCGTGTGCTGTGATGTTACATTGCTGGTGGATGTTTGCCATGTTGTTGCTCCTTTGGTGTCGGCTGCCCTGGAGTTAAATTTTCCTCTTTTGAAGAGCCACTGGCCGCCGAGCTGGTCTCAGAGGCCTCGGACGTCTCCGACTCTGTGTCGGAGCTCGCCGCTGCGTCAGCCTGCGCAGCCGCTCCCTCTGGCACACCACTCTTCTTCACGGCCTGCCGCACTGGCACCACTTGCCAGTTTTCAGGAGCTTGATCTCCTGCCTCTAGCAGCACCAACCACTCTCCCTGTTTTGGAGTTTCCGTGGGATCAAGCATCTCTTCCTTGCCTGGTTTTCTCTCGTCAAAGGTTACATCCCGGCTGGTGATGAGTCTTCTTCCTGCCAGTTCCCACAAGCGATATGTCTTGTGGGCCGTCTCATAGCCCACCATAACGCACTTTTGTGCTCTTGAATCCAGCTTGCCGGCAACCTCACCCGCCTGGACCTTTGCCCATGCGGTGCAGCCGAACACTTTTAGGTGTGATGCGTCCGGCTTCTTCCCTGACCAAACTTCTTGTGGCGTTATGTGTTGCTTGCCCTTCTTCTTTCCGCGCCTGCCCAGAGCAGCCGTAGGAGTCAGGTTGACAAGATAGCATGCCGTTCTTGCCGCTTCCGCCCAAAACCGCGGTGGAAGCCTTGCATCAAAGAGCATGCTACGCACCATGCGGAGGATGGTCTGATTCATCCGTTCGGCAACACCATTGCTCTGTGGCGTGTAAGGCGTTGTGGGCTGGTGGTTGATCCCATGTTGCCGCAACCAGCCCTTGCATGCCTTGTACTCTCCGGCGTTTTCGCTCCGCATCCCTTTGACTTTCTTTCCGGTCTGCCGCTCCACCATGGCGAAAAACTCCTGCAACTTTTCTCTAACCTCTTCCTTTGTTTTGAGGAAGAAGATCCACACCTTGCGGCTGTGGTCATCTATGAAGGTCAGAAAATACTTGCTACCACCCTTTGAAGCCGTGCAAAAGGGTCCGTACACGTCGGTGTGAATCAGGTCGAGGGCTGATTCTGCGCGGCGACCATTGCGCTCAAAGCGCGTTTTTTTGGTCTTGCCTTGGAGGCAAGGTTCACACAGGCTGCCACACCCAACCGCATCCTTCTTGCAACCATCCATGCCACGCACCAGCTGTTGTTGATAAATGACTTGGAGCGTGCTGTTTGCAACGTGCCCAAAGCGTCTGTGCCACAGATCAACGTCTTCATCCTTTGCGGTAGAGGTTGCTTTTTCAGTTCTCGTTGGTGTGCTCTCCTGTGTTGGTGCTGAGACCACTACCTCCGCTGCACCCACATGACCCTCGTCTTCCGAGGTCTTTGCTGCCATTGTCTGCAATACGTAGAGTCCGTCAACCCGTGGAACCTGTGCCACGAGATCTTTGTTGGCATAGAGGACCTTGATGTCCTTCTTCCTGGAGATGACCGCCTTCTTCTGTGTGAACACCACTGTCATGTCGTTTTCCGTTATCTTTGACACAAACAGAAGGTTTGCCGCAAAGGAGGGCATGTAGACCACGTCACGTAGCCGTAGATCCTTCTCTGCACCATTAAGATTGATGCTCACCAAGTTGTCTTCCACACCCTTTGCATTGAAGACACTGCCGTTTGCACATCTGAACCGCCGATCGGTGGAGCCGATGGAGACAAATCCAGCCTGATCGTTGCTGGAGTGATGATTGGTGCTGGAGTCGAACCCAAAAGCTCCTGGCCTGAGCAGCGCCGCTCCTTTTGCTGGAGGCGTGCCCTGTGCCATCGTGTTGGTGGCTTTTTTGCCACCGTTTTTGTTGCCTTTGTTCCCACTGCTTCCGCCGTCTTCCTTCTTTGGCAATCTGAACTCTCTTGCCCAGTGCCCAGGTTTACCACAGTTGCGGCAAACCCTGTCTCTTGGGAGCCTTGCCGCCATTGTTGCCTCCGCCACCACCGCTTCAGCTGCCGCCTTTCTGACCAGAGGCTGACCCTTTGCTCCCGCGGCCACCGTAGCGTGCGCCATAGGCTGAGAAGTTAGCCTCACTTCCGCTGCAGCGCATGGTCTTGTTTCACACGTACTCGGACACTGCCGTGTACGTCAGGTCTTCCTCCTTCAAGCTGCCCATGACGGTGATCATTGGGCTCCAGCTCTCCGGTAGCGCCATGAGGAGGATCATGGCTTGCATGTTCTCGTCAAGGTCCCAGTTCATCTGGCGAGCCTCGTCAAGGAGTCCTTCAAACTCCTATAGAAAATCGGGGATTGATTCGCCCTCATTCACTCGCATGCTGATCAGCCATTGTAGGATGAATAGTCTGTTCGCGAGGGAGGTGGATTGGTGCACGCGCTTGAGCTTGTCGTAAGCTTCAGAAGCCAGCATGTACCCGGCAATGATGGGAACATACTTCTTGGCTATCGCGTTGCTGAGGAATGACATGACAATATTATTTTGATCCATCCATGCCTCATGCTGAGATGTGCCTTCCGCGGGAACCTGCTCCTCTCCCTTCAGTAGCTTGATGAAGCCGCGCACTTTCATCGCCAGCTCGAACTGCCATCTTTAAAGGGGGAAGTCAATCCCCTCAAAAATGGGGATTCCTCCCAGGGGTCCAAGACCTTGCGGCAGTGACGTAGCACTCACATTTGCTCGAGTGGTCTGCCCTGTGGTAGCTACTGTTGAGCTTGAGGACTGCCCTGCGGCGGCCACCACTCCTCCCGATGGGTCAACCATTTTTGTTGCCCTTGTCTGCTTCCCACGTCTCTGCTGCGTTGAGGCCGATGTAGGCTGATGTTAGCTGATGTCTGCTACCGGTTTTAGGATGAAGATCCGTTGCTTATCCCTCCAGCCGATGTTCACCTGCAGACAGAGAATACATCTACACCAACACACCCAGGGTCTTGCCACCAAGGACAGAGCTTGTCCTGGTTGGGACACAAGGGTCGTGCCTCCAAGGGCAGAGCTTGTCCTTAGTCCCTATGTGCTAAGTGCAGACCAAGCCGTTGGAGCTGATGAAGCTGATGGAGCTGATAGAGCTGATGTGTGCACTTGGAGTGAGTGTACCAGAGTTAAGCAAAGCGTGCCTTACAACTGGTCAGTGTGGGCCCATAACCCTTTGTCAACCGGCCTGAGGCAAACGGACTAGAAAACAGGGCTGACACAATAGTTCCTGCCGTCCGCTCCTAGCATTTCAGCTAGGAGAAGATATCACCCTCAGGATCACGGTTCCACACTAAGCAGTTCCTAGGCAATCACTTGCTAGCAACTGTTTCCACTTAACACTTGGTCACTTTCGCGCGAGGTGCTAGCCAAAGACTAACTCCTGGGGCTTAGACCAACCAGTGTCTTCTTTATAGTGTTCCTTAGTTGGACAACTCTGTGAGGAGCATCTAAGGCCAGATTGTGCAATAAGAATGAGGAATGAGCCTGGAACATATAGTCCTAGGCCTGGCTTCTAAGGTGTGTGGGTAGTGACACTTTTGGGGTGGTCACTCCACACCACCTCACCAGTCCGCCAATTGTCGCATCCACTGACCGCCAAGTGGTGCACTCTCCTCATGCATGGAGAAATGTCTAAGAAACTTCCCCTGTGCTAGAAGGTCAAAAACCCTCCTGTGCACATCAAGGCTTGATCGCAAGACCTGTTGTCCCTAAGTCCAACATGCTATCCATTGCGCTACACTTCTGGTGTCTCGCTTGGACTTGCACCACGAACAAGGTCTGGGGGACTTACTCCAAGTGAGCAATGTATGCTCAACCTGTCCGTAAAGCCATAGCAGTGGCCATGGGGTATAGAAGAACAACACTTCCAACTCAACTTCCAACCCTACTTCCAACCCAACTTGCAACCCAACTTCCAACCCAACTTCGAACCCAAATTCTTATCCAACTTCCAACCCAGAATCCAACCCAGTTTCCAACCCAACTTTCAACCCAACTTCCAACCCAATTTTCAACCCAACTTCCAACCCAACGTCCAACCAAACCTCAAACCCAACTTCCATCCCAACTTCCAACCCAACTTCCAATCCAACCTCCAACCCAACTTTCAACCAAATTCCAGCCCAACTTTCAACCCAACTTCCAACCCAACTTCCAACCCAACTTCCAACCCAACTTCCAACCCAACTTCTAACCCAACTTCCAACCCAACTTCGAACCGCACTTCCAACCCAACTTCCAACCCTTCTTCCAACCCAACTTCCAACCCAACTTCAAACCCAAGTTACAACCCAAGCTCCAAACCAACTTCCAAACCAACTTCCAACCCAACTTCCAACCCAACTTCCAACCCAACTTCCATCCCAACTTCCAACCCAACTTCCAATCCGACTTACAACCCATCTTCCAACCCAATTCCAATCCAACTTCCAATCAAACTTATAACCCTACTTCCAACCCAACTTCCAAACCCAATTTCCGACCCAACATTCAAGTCATCTTCCAACCCAACATTCAACCCAACTTCCAACCCAAGTTCCAACCAAACTTCCAATCCGATTTCCAACCCAACTTCCAACCGAACTTCCAACCCAACTTCCATCCCAACTTCCACCCGAACTTCCAACCCAACTTCCAACCAAACGTTTAACCAAAATTCCGACCCAACTTCCATCCCAACTTCCATCCCAACTTCCATCCCAACTTCCGACCCAACTTCTAACCCATATTCAAACCCAACTTCAAACCAAACTTCCAACCCAAATTCCAACCCAACTTCCAACCCAACTTACAGCCCATCTTCCAACCCAGCATCCAATCCAGCTTCCAACCCAAGTTTCAATCCAACTTCCAACCCAACCTCCAACCAAACTTACAATCCAACTTCCAACCCAACTTCCAACCTAACTTCCATCCCAACTTCCATCCCAACTTCCAACCCAAGTTGCAACCCAACTTCAAGCCCAACTTCCAACCCAACTTCAAACTCAACTTCCCACCCAACTTCCAACCAAACTTCCAATCCAACTTCCAACCCTGCTTCCAACCCAACCTCCAACCAAACTTCCAACCCTACTTCCAACCCAACTTCCAACCCAATTTGCAACCTAACTTCCAAGCCAACTTCCAACCCAGCTTCCAACTTAACTTTCAACCCAACTTCCAACCCAACTTCCAACCCAGCATCCAATCTTGCTTCCAATCTAACTTTCAACCCAACTTCCAACCCAACTTCCATCCAAACTTCCATCCCAACTTCCAACCCAACTTGCAACCCAACTTCCAACCCAACTTCCAACCCATTTTCCATCCAACTTCCAACCCAACTTCCAACCTAACTTCTAACCCAACTTCCAACCCAACTTCCAGCCAAACTTCCAACCCAGCTTCCAGCCCAACTTCCAACTTAATTTGCAACCCAATTTCCAACCGAACTTTCAACCCAACTTCCAACCCAACTTCCATCCCAACTTCCAACCGGAGTTTTGTCCCAACTTCCATCCCAGCTTCCAACCCAACATCCAACCCAACTTCCAACCCAACCTTCATCCCAACTTCCATCCCAACTTCCAACCCAACTTCCAACCCAACTTCCAGCCCAGATTCCAGCCCAGCTTTCAACCCAGCTTTCAACCCAACTTCCAACCCAACTTCCAACCCAACTTCCAACCCAACTTCCAAACCAACTTCCAACCCAACTTCCAACCCAGCTTTAAACCCAACTTGCAATCCAACATCCAATCAAACTTCCAATCAAACTTTCAACCCAACCTCCAACCCAAATTTCATCCCAACTTCCATCCCAACTTTCAGCCAAAATTCCTACCCAACTTCCAACCCAGAATCCAATCCAGCTTCCAACCCAACTTTCAACCCAACTTCCAACCCAATTTCCAACCCAAATGCCAACCCAACGTCCAACCGAACTCCCATACCAACTTCCATCCCAACTTCCATCCGAACTTCCGACCCAACCTCCAACCCAACCTCCAACCCAACTTCCAACCCAACTTCCAACTCAACTACCAATCCAACTTCCAACCCAACCTCCAACCCAGCTTCCAACCCAATTTCCAACCCAACTTCCAACCCAACTTTCATCCCAACATTCATCCCAACTTCCAACCCAACTTCCAACCCAACTTCCAACCCAAATTCCAACTTAACTTTCAACCCAACTTCCAACCCAACTTCCAACCAAAGTTCCAATCCAACTTCCAACCCAACTGCCAACCCAATTCCATCTTAACTTCCAACCCAACATGCAACCCAACTTCCAGCCCAACTTCCAACCAAACTTCCATCCAACTTCCAACCCAACTTCCAACCCAACTTTGAACCCAACTTCCAACCCAACTTCCGACCCAACTTCCAAGAAAAATTCCAACCCAGCTTCCAACCCAATTTCCAACTTAATTTGCAACCAAAATTCCAACCGAACTTTCAACCCAACTTCCAACCCAACTTCCATCCCAACTTCCAACCGAAGTTCCGTCGCAACTTCCATCCCAACTTCCAACCCAAATTCCAACCCAACTTCCAACCCAACTTCCAACCCCTACTTCATCCCAACTTCAATCCCAACATCCAACCCAACTTCCAACCCAACTTCCATCCCAACTTCCATCTCAACTTCAAATCCAACTTGCATCCCAACTTCCACCCAACTTCCAACCAAACTTTCAGCCCAGCTTCGAACAAAACTTCCAACCCAACTTCCAGCCCAACTTCCAACCCGACTTCCAACCCAACTTCCATCCCAACTTCCAACCCAGCTTTCAATCCAGATTTCAGTCCAACTTCCAACCCAACTTCCATCCCACCTTCCATCCCAACTTCCAACCCAACTTCCAACACAACTTTTAACCCAACTTCTAACCCAACTTCCAACCCAACTTCCAACCCAACTTCCAACTCAACTTTAAACCCAGCTTCCAATCCAACTTCCAATCCAACTTCCAACCAAACTTCAGACCCAACTTCCAACCCAGCTTTCATCCCAACTTCCATCCTAACTTCCAACCCAACTTCCTACCCAACTTCCAACCTAGCATCCAACCCAGCTTCGAACCCAAGTTTCAACCCAACTTCCAACCCAACTTCCAACCCAACTTCCAACCCAACTTCCAATCCAACTTTTATCCCAACTTCCATCCCAACTTCCAACCCAGCTTCCAACCCAACTTCCAACCCAGCTTCCAACCCAACTTCCAACCCAACTTCAAACCCATCTTCCAATCCAACTTCAAATCCAACTTCCAACCCAACTTCCAATCCAACTTCCAACCCAACTTCCAACCCAACTTTCACCCCAACTTCCATCCCAACTTCCAACCCAACTTCCAACCCAACTTCCAACCCAACTTTCAACCCAACTTCCAACCCAACATCTAACCCAGCATCCAATCCAACTTCCAACCCAACTTCCAACCAAACTTCCATCCCAACTTCCATCCCAACTTCCAACCCAACTTGCAACCCAACTTCCAGCACAACTTCCAACCCAACTTCCACCGAACTTCCACCCCAACTTCCAACCCAACTTCCAACCCAAATTCTTGCCAAACTTCCAACCCAGCTTCAAACCCAACATCCAACCTAGTTTATAACCCAAATTCCAACCGAACTTTCAACCCAACTTTCAACCCATCTTCCATCCCAGCTTCCAACCGAAGTTCCGTCCCAACTTCCATCCCAACTTCCAATTCAACCCTAACCCAACTTCCAACCCAACCTTCATCCCAACTTCCATCCTAACTTCCAACCCAACTTCCAACCCACTTCCAACCCAACTTCCATCCCAGCTTCCAACCCAGCTTTCAACCCAGCGTTCAACCCAACTTCGAACCCAACTTCCAACCCAACTTCCAACCCAGCTTTAAGCCCAACCTTCAATCCAACATCCAATCAAACTTCCAGTCAAAGTTTCAACCCAACTTCCAACCCAACTTTCATCCCAACTTCCATCCCAACTTCCAACCCAAATTCCTATCCAACTTCCAACCTAGAATCCAACCCAGCTTCCAACCCGACTTTCAACCCAACTTCCAACCCAACTTCCAACCCAAATTTCAACCCAAAGTCCAACCCAGCTTCCATCCCAACTTTCATCCCAACTTCCATCCCAACTTGCAACCCAACCTCCAACCCAACTTCCAGCCCAACTTCCAACCCAACTTCCAACCCAACTTCCAATCCAACTTCCAATCCAACTTCCAACGCAACTTCCAACCCAGCATCCAATCCAGCTTCGAACCCAACTTTCAACCCAGCTTCCAACCCAACTTCCAACCAAACTTCCAATCCAACTTCCAACCAAACTTCCAACCCAAATTCCATCCCAACTTCCATCCCAACTTCCAACCCAACTTGCAACCCAACTTCCAACCAAAATTCCAACCCAACTTCCATCCAACTTCCAACCCAAATTCCAACCCAACTTCCAATCCAACTTCCAACCCAACTTCAAGCCAAACTTACATTCCAGCTTCCAACCCAACTTCCAACTTCATTTGCAACCCAACTTCCAACCAAACTTTCAACCCAACTTCCAACCCAACTTCCATCCCAACTTCCAACCGAAGTTCCGTCCCAACTTCCATCCCAACTTCCAACCCAACTTCCAACCCAACTTCCAACCCAACCTTCATCCCAACTTCCATCCCAACTTCCAACCCAAATTCCAACCCAACTTCCATCCCAGCTTCCAACCCAGCTTTCAACCCAGATTTCATTCCAACTTCCAACCCAACTTTCAATTCAACTTCCAACCCAACTTCCAAACAAACTTCCAACCCAACTTTCAACCCAGCTTTAAATCCAACTTCCAATCCAACATCCAATCAAACTTCCAATCAAACTTTCAACCCAACTTCCAACCCAACTTTCATCCCAACTTCCATCCCGACTTCCAACCCAAATTCCTACCCAACTTCCAACCCATAATCCAACACAGCTTCCAACCCAAATTTCAACCCAACTTCCAACCCAACTTCCAACCCAACTTCCAACCCAACGTCCAACTGAACTTCCATCCCAACTTCCATTCAACTTCCATCCCAACTTCCAACCCAACCTCCAACCCGAATTCCAACCCAACTTCCAACCCAACATCCAACCCAACTTCCAATCCAACTTCCAACCCTACTTCTAAGCCAACTTCCAACCCAATTTCAAACCCAGCTTCCAACCCAAATTTCATCCCAACTTCCATCCCAACTTCCAACCCAACTTCCAACCCAGCTTCCAACCCAACTTCCAACTAAACTTTCAACCCAACTTCCAACCCAACTTCCAACCCATAATCCAATCCAGCTTCCAACCCAACTTTCAACCCAACTTCCAACCCAACTTCCAGCCAAACTTCCAATCCAGCTTCCAACCCAACTTCCAACCCAACTTCCATCCCAACTTCCAAGCCAACTTGCAACCCAACTTCCAGCCCAACTTCCAACTCAACTTCCATCCAACTTCCAACCCAACTTCCAACCCAACTTCCAACCCAACTTCCGACCCAACTTCCAACCAAACTTCCAATCCAGCTTCCAACCCAACTTCCAACTTTATTTTCAACCCAACTTCCAACCAAACTTTCAACCCAACTTCCAACCCAACTTCCATCCCAACTACCAACCGAAGTTCCATCCCAACTTCCATCCCAACTTCCAACCCAACTTCCATCCCAACGTCCATCCCAACTTCAAACCCAACTCCCATCCCAACTTCCATCCCAACTTCCACCCCAACTTCCAACCAAACTAAACCAACTTCCAACCCACCTTCCAATCCAACTTCCATTCCAACTTCCAACCCGACTTCCAACCCAACTTCCAGCCCAACTTCCAACCTAGCTTTCAACCCAGCTTTCAGTCCAACTTCCAACCTTTCTTCCAACCCAACTTCCAACCCAAATTCCAACCCATCTTCCAACCCAAATTCCATCCCACCTTCCATCCCAACTTCCAACCCAGAATCCAAGTCAGCTTCCAACCCAACTTTCAAGCCAACTTCCAACCCAACTTCCAACCCAACTTCCAACCCAAGGTCCAACCCAACTTCCATCCCAACTTCCATCCCAACTTCCATCCCAACTTCAAACCCAACCTCCAATCCAACTTCCAACCCAACTTCCAACCCAACTTCCAACCCAACTTCCAATCCAACTTCAAACCATACATCCAACCCAACTTCCAACCGAATATCCAACCCAACTTCCAACCCAACTTTCATCCCAACTTCCATCCCAACTTCCAACCCAACTTCCAACCCAACTTCCAACTCAACTTCCAACCCAACTTCCAACTTAACTTTCAACCCAACTTCTAACCCAACTTCCAACCCAGCATCCAATCCAGCTTCCAACCCAACCTTCAACCCAACTTCCAACCCAATTTCCAACCAAACTTCCAATCCAACTTCCAATCCAACTTCCAACCCAACTTCCATCCCAACTTCCATCCAAACTTCCAACCCAACTTGCAACCCAACTTCCAGCCAAACTTCCAACCCAATTTCCATCCAACTTCCAACCCAACTTCCAACCCAACTTCCAACCCAACTTCCAACCCAACTTCCAACCCAACTTCCAACAAAACTTCCAACCCAGCTTCCAACCCAACTTCCAACTTAATTTGCAACCCAACTTCCAACCGAACTTTCAACCCAACTTCCAGCCCAACTTCCATCCGAACTTCCAACAAAAGTTCAATCCCAACTTCCATCCCAAATCCCAACCCAAATTCCAACCCAACTTCCAACCCAACTTCCAACCCAACTTCCATCCCAACTTCCATCCCAACTTCAAACTCAACTTTCATGCCAACTTCCATCCCAACTTCCAACCCAACTTCCAACCAAACTTTCAACCAAACTTCCAACCAAAATTTCAACCCAACTTCCACTCCAACTTCCAGCCCAATTTCCAACACGACTTCTAGCCCAACTTCCAGCCCAACTTCCAACCCAGCTTTCAATCCAGCTTTCAGTCCAACTTCCAACTCAACTTCCAAACCAACTTCCAACCCAACTTCCAACCAATCTTCCAACCCAACTTCCATCCCACCTTCCATCCCAACTTCCAACCCAAATTCCAACAGACCTTCCAACCCAACTTCCAACCCAACTTCCAACCCAACTTCCAACCCAACTTTCAACCTAGCTTCCAATCCAACTTCCAATCGAACTTCCAACCAAACTTCCAACCCAATTTCCAACCCAACTTTCATCCCAACTTCCATCCTAACTTCCAACCCAAATTCCTATCCAACTTCCAACCCAGCATCCCATCCAGCTTCCAACAAAACTTTCAACCCACCTTCCAACCCAACTTCCGACCCAACTTACAACCAAACTTCCAATTCAACTTCCATCCCAACTTCCATCTTAACTTCCAACCCAACTTCCAACCCAACTTCCAACCCAACTTCCAACCAAACTTCCAACCCAACTTCCAACCCAACTTCCTATCCAACTTCCAATCCAACTTCCAACCCAACTTCCAACCCAGTTTCCAACCGAACTTCCAACCCAACTTTCATCCCAACGTCCATCCCAGCTTCCAACCCAACTTGCAACCCAACTTCCAACCCAGCTTCCAACCCAACTTCCAACTTAACTTTCAACCCAACTTCCAACCCAACTTCCAACCCAGCATCCAATCCAGCTTCCAACCCAAATTTCAACCCAACTTCCAACCCAACTTCCAACCCAAATTCCAATCCAACTTCCAACACATCTTCCAACCCAACTTCCATCCCAAATTCCATCCCATCTTCCAACCCAAGTTGCAACCCAACTTCCAGCCCAACTTCCAACCTAACTTCCAACCCAACTTCCAACCCAACTTCCAACCCAACTTCCAACCCAACTTCCAACCCAGCTTCCAACCCAACTTCCAACAAAACTTCCAACCCAGTTTCCAACCCAACTTTCAACCCAATTTGCAACCTAACCTCCAACCCAATTTTCAACCCAACTTCAAACCCAACTTCCAACCCAACTTCCATCCCAACTTCCAACCAAAGTTCCATCCTAGCTTCCATCCCAACTTCCAACCCAACTTCCAACCAAACCTTCATCCCAACATCCATGCCAGCTTCCAACCCAACTTCCAGCCCAACTTCCATCCCATTTCCATCCCAACTTCAAACCCAACTTCCATCCCAACTTCCATCCCAACTTCCAACCCAACTACCAACCAAACGTTCAACCAAACTTCGAACCCAACTTCCAACCCAACTTCCAACCCAACTTCCAACCCAACTTCCAACCCAACTTCCAACCCAAATTCCAACCCAACTTTCAACCCAACATCCATCCCACCTTCCATCCCAACTTCCAACCCAACTTCCAACACAATTTCCAACCCAACTTGCAACCCAACATCCGACCCAACTTCCAACCCAACTTCCAACCCAACTTCCAGCCCAACTTGCAACCCAACTTCCAATCCAACTTCCAACCCAACTTTCAACCCAACTTCAAATCCAACTTCCAATCCAACTTCCAGCCCAACTTCCAACCCAACTTCCAACCCAACCTTCATCCCAACTTCCATCCCAACTTCCAACCCAACTTCCAACCCAACTTCCAACCCAACTTCCAACCCAACTTTTATCCAAACTTCCAACCCAACTTCCAACCCA
>SZWC01039518.1:0-12804 GCA_023375785.1 Penium margaritaceum
CACACACTCACACACACATACACACACACGCACGCACGCAAGCACGCATGCACGCACGCACGTACGCACGCACGCACGCACGCACGCACGCACGCATGCACGCACGCACACACGCATGCACGCACGCACGCACACACGCATGCACGCATGCACACACGTGTCAGAAACTACGACCCGGGTGGTGGCAGTTCCAACGTGGCCTGAATGGTCTGCACTTGTTCACGGCTACTTCTCGTGTGCGGCATCTGAGTCTAAGCGTGAGCTTTCTGGTCGCCTCACGCTATGTTTCTGTGAGTGGAAAAGAGTTGTGAGACATGCACTTTTGCGAAGGGAAGAACACAATTTTGCATTAGTTTTTTCGACATGGACGTGAACCGACGAGTTATAGGACTAGTGACAAGCCTCCCAAGGCATCAAACCGAATGCAATTCGGATCACCGTAGCTCCCGCTACGTCAGCCGAAGCGCGGCACTTCAATCCAACCGCTCAGTCGGCGGCGCGCACCATGTCGTCCGCCCGCCGAGGCGCCCTCACACGTCAAGGACCCATCATAAAGCATTTCCACAGGGACACATGTCGCTACACGTAGAGATGGTGCCCCTTGCGCCTTTGGGCTGTGTTTCGATGAGTTAATCATCGAGTTTGGTGATGGGGATTGATGTGGTTCGAAACTTGTCCGAGGACCTGTACTCGGATTTTAGACTGTCCCCGAGCAACAAAACGTTCTACCGAGTTTCGGACTCCGAGCCAGGGTTTGGGCTTCAGTCCCTCAGTAGCAACCTGCACTATTGGATCCGGTGGATATTATCCAACGGACGCCTCGCAGGTCTTCCAGGGAAAAATCCCCAGATGGACATTTGTTACTCGTTCTGGGGGCTTTTCCACCGGCAGTCGAACCACGGCCAACTCTACGAGCCGCCACACACACCGCAACTGTGGAAGCCCATATCTCCTTCTTTCCTTGTCCGATTCCGGTGAAACACCTTCTATCGGATTCAGTGACTCGTAAACCTGTAGGGGCAATCCTCCATATAAGTATCCAAGCAATCTTCAAGCCGTTAGATCCAACTGCGAGGATTTTCCTCTCTCTGGCGGTTCGTCGGCGCCTCGCGGTGCCGCACTTGGGCATGCGGAGGGGAAAATCTTCAACATTCTCCCCCTTGAACTGCCATGCCCACTACTCTTGCTTTCTCTCACTTTCTCTCACTCATCTTCTGCTGTGCCCTCCAGCCCATCATAGCTGGTCATCCCAAGCCCGGCCACGCTCATCGCGTGCCGGTTCATGGATTGCGCTTTGGTCAAGCAATCCTCAAGCATGTTGTGTGTGCTACATTGCTGCAGTACTACGTGTCCCTTTTCAACCATGGCACGTGCGTAGTGATAACGCACGCTGATGTGCTTCGTCCTCCTGTGCTGCGTCGGGTTGTTGGTCAGCAAAATGGAGCCGGTGTTGCCCTCTTGCACCGCCGTAGGCTCCAACTGCGGCACGCCCAGCTCCCCCAGCAACGTGCAGATCCACACCGCCTCCTTGACCACCTTGGCCAGCGCGATGCACTCTGCTTCCACTGTGGAGGTGGCAACGTAGTCTTGCATCCTGCCGCACCACGAGACCGCTACACCGGCGAGGAAGAACACGTAGCCAGATGTGGACTTTTCCTTGTCCACATCGCCAGCGTAGTCTGCATACATATAGTAGACTAGACGCAAGGGGTCCGCCCGTCCCTTGCCGTCGAACCTCAAGGGTGCATGTCGCGTCGCCTGCAGGTAGCAGAGGATTCGCTTGACTGCATGCCAGTGTAGTGGTCCTGGATTGGCCACGTACCTGCTCACTTGGCCCACCACGTAGGCCACGCCCGGTCGAGTCGCCACCATGTCGTACATGAGGCTGCCCACGGCCGATTGGTAGGGAACCCTACCATATCCTCCCGCTCTTCTTTTGTCTGTGGCACCATTGCCACACTGAGTTCATAGGTTGCCAAGATCGAAGTGCCAACTGGTTTGCAGACCTCCATGTCGTACCGCTTCAGCACCTCGGCCACGTATTTGGCATGTCCCAGCTCAAGCGTGCTCGCTCCTTGGTTCCACGTGATGCTCACCTAGAGGTAGTACTCCAACCCTCGATATCCGACATCTCAAATCTGCTGCTCAGCTGCTCTTTCAGCTGCTAAAGCCTGGCAAATCGGTCGAGTACAAAATCAGGTCATCCACGTAGAGTGCGACGATTTGACGGAGGTGCTTGTCCTACATGCTGTGATCCGACTCACATCGCTTGAAGCTGAGTTGTGCCATGAAGTTGTCCATCTGTTGGTGCCAGCATCTGGGCGATTGTTTTGGCCTATACAAGGACTTTTGTAGCTTGCACACCTTGCCCTCCGGCGTCTCTGCCCCCTCCGGCACCTTCATGTAGGTCTCTTTGTCTATGATGCCGTTGAAAAAGGCCGTTTTTATGTCCATTTGGTGGAGCTCCATGTCCTTTGTGGTTGTCACGGCAAGGATCACCTGGATGCTTGTGAACCTAGCGACGGGAGCAAACATCTCATCGTAGTGCTCGCCCTTATGTTTTGCGTATCCCTTCGCCACCAGATGCGCCTTGTATTTTCCAGCCACACCTTCCTTTGTGAACTTGGTCTTGAAGACCCATTTTGAGCCGATGACCTTGGCATCTTTCGGCCTATGAACCAGCTCCCACGTATTATTTTCCGTGATGGACGCGAGCTTCGATTTTATGGCCGCGTCGCATTGATCCCTTTCGGGCCGCGCAAGCGCCTCTTGCATGGTTGTCGCCTGCGTTGATGCAGCCAACATGCACCTCGTCATGCCGATCCATCAACCGGTGCTTGCATCAAAACGCTTCTCCGCTTTCCGCTGCCTCCCGCTGCGGCGTGGCTGTTTTGGTGGCGCATCGTCGCTTTGTTGTGATCCCTTTAAATTTGCATGCTCCGATGAATCATCGACCGGATGGCTCCCCAAGGATCTCTCCCATTCCGGCAAAACATGGCCCGGATGGGCATCACGTCCGGTAGATTTTCCACAAACGCACGATACGTAGTCTGCAGAGAGTGCATACCTTGGCACCCTTGGTGCCTCATCCGCCAGATCCTTTCGGTGGATCTCCTCATCAGCTTGACTATCATCAGAAACCTCCACGTCAGTTACCATCGCTAGTGCACCGTCGCGCTCTGATGCCGCAACCTGAACTTGGGTGTCTACCTAATCCTTCTCGTAGTCAAGAAGCTGGAACCACACCCTCGTCCTTGGAGAATCCACCATTCCCACATTGCTGCTGCTGTTGTAGATATGCTGCTCGTCAAACTTGATGTTTCGGCTAAGGATTACCTCCTCCTTGTGCATGTCGTAGAGCCAGTATGCCTTATGTGTGCTTTCATAGGCAAGGAAGAGAAATGACTTTGCCCGCGGCTCCAGCTTGCTGTTGCGCCGCTATGCAGCTTGTACCATCGCGTGTGCCTTCCACCAAACACTTTTAGGTGTGCCACACTTGGCGTGCGCCTGTTCCAAACCTCCTACAATGTCTTCGAAGTGCTCTTAGCCTTCAGCAGCATTGTAGGAGTGAGGTTGATAGTGTAGCTCGCCGTACGTAGAGCTTTCGCCCAAAAGCTCCACGGTAGATTTTGCATCCACCAACATGGTCCGTACCATGTTTAACAGCGTCTAGTTTGCCTGCTCCGCCACGCGATTTGACTGAGGCAAATATGGTGTAGTTTGTTTCTATTCTATGCCCTGCTACTTCATCCACCCGCTATAGCCTATGTACTCTTCGCCATTTTTGTTGCGTAGCACTCTGACCTTTTTTTGAACCGGGCGCGGTGTGCTAGCCTCAACCGGATGGCATAGGCACCAACCGGCGGCAACAGCAATCAAGGGGAGGCCGGTGCACACCTTCCCAAGTTTGCGGAAGCGTAGGTTTGTCTTGGGGGAGCACGGGAACACGTGTGGCACAGTGGGAGTAAACTGTACTTGTTATTCAAGTGTCAACATACAAGACTATATGTACATGATGACACATCCTAGGCGACCCGAGGTCGTCGAGCCATGCGGGGCTCCGTACGGGCCTGGGATGAGCATTATTGCCTCATCTTCCCAGCTTTCCAACACACCAAGAATCGCGTTACTCCATGGAGGAACGGCCAGGATATGGCTGTTTCCGTGAACCACGGCAATCTGCCGCTGGCAGCACCACTAGCGGCGGTGACGGCCGCCCGAAGCGCCCTTTCTGGCAATAACACATCGGGGTGCCATTGCTGAAGCACCCTTGGCCCTCAATGATCATTGATTCATTGACTAACCGGGCCCCAAGGCGCGCTTCAACCTTGTTGGGTCTTCCGAGGGTCGAGCCTTCGTCCTTGGGTATGAATTCCCGTCACCTGTTTTCCCCTCGACCGGTCCAACCGTTGGCCGGGCGTAACTTCCTCAATTCTTGATGGATCGACCCCGTTCTTGGGTCGATCTTGCACGGGTTTTCCTTTAGATTCCAAATCTACATTCAGATTGCTAATTCAAGGAAGCCTCAAGCCGTGATCAGTGCCGTTGGCACTGTCCGGCGGTGGTCACTTCCACTTGACCAGATACTCCCATCCCGGTGGAACTTCCACTTGACCAGATACTCCCATCCACGGCCACGACGACGGTGGTCAAGGATGGCCTCCACCTCAAACTCTTGCTCGCCATCGATCACCATCGGAGGGGGAGGCTGAGAACTGCGGCTAGGAAAATGCTCGGCCGGATCATGGTAGAGCTTGAGTTTGGAGATGTGGAAGACGTCATGGACAGGCATGGAAGGCGGAAGAGCCAACCATGCCACCACGGGTGTCCGCATTTCAAGCACCTCGAACGGACCAAGCCACCGGGGTTTCAACTTGTCCGACCGGACCCTGCGAAGCTTGACATGCGCGCTGTTGAGAAGCACGCGATCACCGACCTTGAACGTTGCGTCTATGCGTTGGCGGTCCGCTTGCGTTTTTTGCTGCTCTTACGTCTAGGCCAATGCATGCCGCGTCGCCGCCCAAATCTGTTTGAAGTCACGTGCGGTAGACTCCACCGCGGGCAGGTTGCTTGCGACGTGAAAACTGAGGGGCGTGGCGGGCACTGTCCCGTTCACCACCTCAAATGGCGCCTTGCCAGTGGAGGCGGACGTGGCAGAGTTGTACACCAGTTTAGCGACCGGTAACCGCTGGTCCCACGCCGTCTCGTCCGGATCACCCACTATACGGAGGAGCTGCTCCAGCGTTTGGTTCGTCCGCTCCGTTTGTCCGTCAGTTTGGGGGTGAAAACTGGTCGACAGCTGCACCTTGTTGCCGTACCGCTCCATGAGTTCTCGCCAAAACTTGCTCGTGAAGCGTGGGTCACGGTCGCTCATAATGGACCGCGGCACGTCATGGAGACGCACCACGTGCTCGAAGAACAGCTGAGCCGTGCCTTCCGCGCTCACCGTATCACGTGTCGCATTTAAGTGCGACATCTTGTTGAAGCGATCCACCACCACCAACACCGCATTGTGGCCTGCCGCTGTCGTGGGCAAACCCGTGATGAAATCCATGGAGATGTCTTGCCACGGCTGTTCGGGGATGGGCAAGGGTTTGAGGAGACCCGGGGTCTTCGTCCTCCGCGCCTTGTGGTGTTGGCACACGTCACAACTCCGGCAGAATTCAGCCACCTCCAACGACATGGTGAGCCACCAAAAGAAGCAGCCACCGTCTTCAATGTCTTGTCGACGGAGAAGTGACCGCTCGGGCCACTGTCATGGCACTCCTCTAAAATCAGCTGCCAAAGCCCGGACACCGCGTGAAACCACCACCTGCTGCGTGCCGCGTCGTCGCCAATACGATGCCTCGAAGAGAAATCTCCTAGCCTCGTACTCCCCATGCGCCTCATATCCCTCCGTGAAGAGCTTCACAAGTAAGGCATCCTCGTGGATGGTGAGAGACGCGACCCGCATCATCAGGTCCGGTCGCCGTGAGAGTGTTTCGGCTGGGTGGATGCGACCTGGCCGGTAAACGATCTCATGGTCGAAGTGCGACTCGAGGTACTCCACCGAACGCGCTTGTCACCGACTCAGGTTCGGTTGCGTCTTGAAGTACTTCAACGCGTGGTGGTCAGTGTAGACTGTGCGTTTCCGTGCCTCGAGGTAGCACTGCCAGTTCTTGAAGGTTGCAACCACGGCGAGCATCTCCATGTCATGGGTGGCGTAGTTCAGCTCCGCCCCACGCAACTTGCGCGAGTAGTAGGCGACCGGCTACGACCCGTTGCCAAAGTCCTACAAAAGGATTCCACCAATGGCCAGGTCCGATGCATCCGTCACCATTTCAAAGTCACGGCCGCTGTCGGCCAAGTGCAAGGCCGGCGCGCAGGTCAGAGTCCTTTTGATATTCTTAAAGCTTCTCGTTCGCTAACTCCCCAACTCCACTCGCGATCCTTGTGAGTGAGATTAGAAAGTGGCGCTGACACTCCCACATAGCCAAGGATGAACCTGAGGTAGTAGTTGCAAAAACCAAGGAACACTTGCACATCGTGTACACTACGCAACTTCGGCCACTCTTGCACGGCCAACACCTTGCGCGGGTCCATGGCAGTCTGTCCATTGCCAATTATGTGTCCAAAGGATTTAACTTTCTCCATCGCGAATTTACAATTTGTAAAAAATTTCTCCTTCCTCAGAATCTCGAGGACCTTCTTCACATGCTCCTCATGCTCCTCTGCCGTCCTGCTATACACCAAGATTTTGTTGAGTTACACCACCACGAAGTCATCTAAGTACGGCCTGAAAATGTTATTCATCGCTGCCATGAAGGTGGCCGGCGCATTGGTCAGCCCGAAAAGCATCACGAGAAACTCGTAGTGACCATAGCGGGTGCGGAAGGCCGCCTTTTCCACACCATCTGCTGCGATGCGGATCTGGTGGTAGTCGGAACGGAGGTCAATCTTTGTGAAGAATCGAGCCGCACGGAGCTGATCAAAGAGCTCCTGGGCTCGTGGAAGCGGGTACCGGTTCTTGATGGTCAACTCGTTCAACGCCCGGTAGTCCACGCACATTCGCATCTCTCCCGTCTTTTTCTACACAAACAGGACAGGTGCAGCATAAGGAGACGAGGAGGGGCGGATGAAACCCTGCTCCGTCATCTCGGTCATCTGCCTCTTGAGCTCCTGGAGTTGTGCGTCGCTCATGCGGTATGTTGCACGAACAGGCGGGTGCGATCCAGGTTTGAGGTCAATGCGATGGTCCACGTCCCGCTTAGGCGGCAGACCCACTGGGAGGGTGTCGGGGAACACGTCCTCAAACTCCGTACACACCTTTTGAAGCCCCTCAGGCAATGCGGCAAACTTGCCTTGGGCCCCCGGCTGCTTACGAGTCGCCGCATGTGCCACAGCAGGCGCCACGTCCTCTGGTTCGTCGAAATCGTCCTCAATGTCTCGCATGAACGCCAGAAAAATCTGCTCCTTTTTCCGAATCGCACGCTTGAGCTGCACCAAGTTCAGCATCATTGGCGCCGATTCCTCCTTGCGAGGCACCGATTGTTGCGGCGCTTCCTCCTCACAAGTCTCCTCCTCCACAGCCTCTTCCTCGAACCACGTAGGCAGGGGATACTCCTTGTCTCCGAGCTTGACTGAGACGGCGTGCGCCTCCCAATTGACGGTGGGGTTGTACTTGTGGAGGAAGTCACGACCAAGGATCACATCATAATCCTTCATTAGACACACCCAGTATACGGTCATTATGCAAAGCTTCCCCACGCAAATGGAGAGGGGACGAGCCAGGTACCCCACTTCAATCGTGCCGTCCACTTGGTTAGCGGTCCGCTTCTTGCTCGTGAGCGCAAGGCCCTTCCGAGTACACTCCATGCTAAAACAACTGTGGCTTGCGCCACAATCCAGTAGACTCCCCACCTTCCCCTTGACGCCTTTCACTCGCGCCTCCAAGAGAAGTGCGGGCTGCTCCACCTCATACCCCGTGTCCCATGCCTTGACCTCGGAAACCTCCTTAATAGCCGCAAGGTGTTCGAGTGGACGGTCAACTGGCGGTTTGGGTTGAGACGAGCCAGGAATAACGCCATCTACTCCCGGCTCTCCTCGTTTCCAGACTCCTTTGTTGCTTTCTCTACTTCCTTTGTGGCTTGCTTCCCCTTCCCTTGTCGCTTACCCTTGCCATCGCCCTTCTTTGGACTCCAAAAATCACGCGCAATGTGGCCAGGCTTGCCACAGTTGTAGCACTTGCGCTGTTGCAATGCTCCAATCTCCATGGGCTTTTCGTCACTCTCGGCCCAATTGCCGTAACCACCACCAAAAGAGTTGTGGCTGTTGGCATGAGTCTGTGTAACACACGAGTTGTAACGCTCTGTTGCTGCGATCATCCCCGACAGGTCGTCGTTGAGGTCGTGCATCACCGTCACAGTGCGGGCATCGTCCTTCAGGCCGTTGTTGTAGTGGAAGCACAATTCGTGCAAGTCAAAGCCATAGTTGGCGACGATCTCACGAAATTTGCAGGTGTAGTCGGCGACGCTGCCAGTTTGGCGAAGCCGACGCAGCTTGGCACATGTGTTGTTCCTCACGTCACCCACGGTGAAGCGCTTGATAAACGACTCTGTGAACTCCTTCCACGAAGTCGGCCATTTTAGGGTAGGGTCGCCACACCTGCAGGTTGGAGCCGATGGGGTTGAGATTTCATTCGCGGCCGCAATGCCGGCGACCATTGCTGCTCCACTGCCGTGTGGATTGGACCGCATCACATCTGCCCACCAATCCAACGATGCCCCTCTCAACAGGGTCACGGCATAGTCACGGCGCGCCTCATACCTTGAGGCATCCACACCGATGGCGGTGACGTACAATTCTAGTCCGAGTATCCAAGCGTGCGGAGCTGGCCCATCCTTCCTTGATGGGTTGAACGGCTCCGGCTTGGACGGGCTCGGGACGTCCACCGGAGGTAACATTTGTGGTGGCAACTGCCACTGGTGTTGCCACTGGACGCTTCGCGAGCTCTTGATTGAGGTACGCGTTTTGCTTCTCCATCAGGTCCATCTTGGCTTGCATGTCGGCGAGCAAATTCTGCAACGCTGTGGCTGCTGTTACTTCGCCTTGCGCGTCAAACGCCGTGGCCAACGAGTACGTGTTGGATGAAGTCATCTTTGCGTCCAGTACAACTTCTTCCTCAACGAGTCCTCCGGCTACCGCCTTGTCACTGGAGTGTGTGGTTGGCCTTGGGCACGGATCCGCCAAAGACATGAGAAGCATGCTGGTCCACGCAGACCAGAAGAGGTTGCCACGTAGATGATTGTGCCCTTGAGCCAAGGGTGGCTCTGAGACCAAGTGTGAACCGGGCACGGTGTGCTAGCCTCAACCGGATGGCGTAGGCACCAACCGGCGGCAACTGCGACCAAGGGGAGGGCGGTGCACACCTTCCCAGGTTTGCGGAAGCGTAGGGTTGTCTTGGGGGAGTACGGGAACACGTGTGGCACAGTGGGAGTAAACTGTACTCGTTATTCAAGTGTCAACATACAAGACTATGTGTACACGATGACACATCCTAGGCGGCCCGAGGTCGCCAAGCCGTGCAGGGCTCCGTACGGGCCTGGGAGGAGCCCTATTGCCTCAGCATCACATAGCTCATCTTGCCAGATTTCCAATGCACCAAGAATCACATTATTCCGTGGAGGAACGGCCAAGATATGGCCGTTTCCGTGAACCACAGCAATCTGCCGCTGCCAGCACCACTACCGGCGGTGACGGCCGCCCGAAGCGCCCTTTTTGGCAATAACACATCGGGGCGCCATTCCGAAGCGCCCTTGGCCCTCAATGATCCTTGATTCATTGACTAACCGGGCCCCAAGGCGCGCTTCGGCCTTGTCGGGTCTTCCGAGGGTCGAGCCTTGGTCCTTATGGATGAATTCCCATCACCTGTTTTCCCCTCGACCGGTCCAACCGTTGGCCGGACGTAACTTCCTCAATTCTTGATGGATCGACCCCGTTCTTGGGTTGATCTCGCATGGTTTTTCCTTTAGATTCCAAATCTACAGTCAGATTGCTCATTTAAGGAAGCCTCAAGCCGTGATCAGTGCCGTTGGCACTGCCTGGCTTACATTTCGGTCACTGTGTCTCTTTACTACGGTGACATACACATTCAGCCGGTCCAGGACCTCGTCTTTCCGCTTCATGAAGTACACATAGAATTTTCTGCTGTTGTCACCAATGAAGGTGAAAAAGAAATGCGTGCTGCCCTTTGACGCTGTCTTGAATGCATTTATGGTCAATCACCCCAAAAGTACACACTGATAAACTAGTGTACAAAATTGGAACATATGTGGAGGATGTTTTCAGGATATTTACTGACATTAATAAGAAGGGTTCATGGAAGTTTCGTGTATATCCTGAATACACAGATATTTCTGTGTACATCACGTTGCAAGTTTCATTGAACTTCCGTCAAGGTCTCATATCATTTAAGTTATTTTAAAATAATAATTCTTTTGCATTGTGAATAACATACAAGTGAAACAAATACTGTTCTTTCAATGTGACCCATTTTCAGCTGCTCCAATATTAGTGTCATGCTTGTTTAATGTTACCATACCTATTTGGGTCGTCCTTTGTTGTCATGTACTATTCAGGCCTTTGTTGTCGGTTAGCAGAGCATCCATACTTTGACTAATCGGGTTCGGACAATACACTCGACGTCGAGTGTACAGGGCGATTTTTCCCACAAAGGAGGACCTCACCGACTTCGATGGCGAGGTCGCTCGCGCCTGACATCGGCGTTGCCAATGTCAGACGTGAGCAGTCTCGCGAACAAATTGCGAGCAAACCCTCCTCGTTACATCGGGGGTCTGTGGTTTAGTTTTTTTACTTGCCCGGGCACCTGCCGGGCCCCACGGTAGCGGGGCCCGGCAAGTTCCCTTTATTTTAACACAGCATCCGCCCTAACCCGATAGTTCAACAACCAAACTACGGGGTTTGGGAGTTCTCCAAGACGAACCCTCAAACCTGTTGTTGATACTCCACCCCGAACTTCAAGCAAACCCCCGAGTTTGACAGCGAGGTTGGGGTTCTATTAATTTACTCGCCTAGGCACCTGCCGGGCCCCGCGATCGCCGGGCCCGGCAGGTTCCGTTTTGTTTACCAAGGAAGGCGGCGATCGACAATACACAAGTTGTATTTTTCAATGTCTATCCGCGACACTCTCTGCTACACCACCCCAATACACTGCATCAACAACAATGTTGCCTCAACCTGCGCACTAGATAGGACCCCTCCAACTCTAACCTAGGCCCTCACCTCTGTGACGCTTGTTACTTAGTCTACCAACCAATCAGGAAAATGCACTATACTCTGGCCTGTGGGATTCTCTCGGTAAGCCCTGCCAGAGGACCGACAGCCCCAAACCCGGACGTCATCCATTTTCCCTGAAAACTGGACCACACCAAGATACGCAGTCGTGTAGTCAGAATCAGCTAGAATAATCACACACCTGATTTATGGCTGCCTGAACCTCTGGAAACCCTGTGCTACTCAGAGCAGCCAGGTATGACTGTCGGTAACATGAGTGACGATGGTTACTTCCTATGGAGCTGGACACGCACTACTACCAAGTGGGAGACTCCACACAAGGAGATGGAAGCAATGCCTCTCACAATGATGCGAGGTCCCCTCCATCGCTCTGATTTTTCCATTGTCAACTTCCACCAAGTTAGTCGTCTGCACGAGCATGTACAGCAGCTGAGAGGTCACAACACAGATCAGTGAGACAGTGCATTTCTGAATCATAAAAATCCTCCATGACCCATGGGCATCAGCGTACATACACGTGCAGAGGTCATCCATCGACAGTGCACAACACAAATCGCGCTTCTCCATGTTGTCATTGTCCCATAGTCCAGCAATCCTACACAAGTGTGAGGATGAGCACACAAAGAGTGACGGCATGCATGAAACAGCACAGGGTAAGGGAGCTCACAAATACAAGACAGTACACTCACAGATGTAGACCAATAAAACTAATAGCCTTTTGAAGGATGCACGCTTGATGGCCTTGGTCAAAAGGGCAGCCAGCTGTCTCACGGTCCCAACCCACGCAATCCGGATGATGTCTTCATGAGTTATGGTTAATCGTGCTACATTCATACACTATTCAACCTGTGTACATAGCATGTGCTATGTACCTACTTCCTGGAAGTTACCTAGTGTGTATACACTTATTCAATCATATGTTAGTCGGTGTACAAATTACAATTTGTTTTGGACAGAAAAGGTGAAAACCATATTGTTAGGTTTTGGTTGGATTTTATACACTTCTTGTTTTTGCACAATTCATTGCCCTTACAATACGTACATTTGTCCTTAAAACTCATGATGGGTATTTTTCACTGTCCTATTCTAGATCAAAGTCTACCAAGGCCCATAGTACTACAGTTTTCTCTAAAGAAGGTCATTCGGCCTTTTTTTCGGTCATTTGGATGGCTCGCACTTGACATTCGCCCGATCATTTTCACCTTGACAATGTCCTCCTACCCTCCCCCTTCCAACCTTTAGAGTGTATCTGGGGTGTGTATTGGAAAGTGTATTGGGAGACCGTAAAAATGTGTACACTAGTCATTTAGCGACTCTCTCTCTCGACACCCTTCCCTCCCCCCAAGTCCTGTCGAGTGTACTCGGGGAGTGTAGCGGGAAGTGTATAGTACACATGCATAGAAATTTACACTAGTGTACAAATACACTTGTGTATTAGGTTGACCCTCCTCCAGATACACTTCCCAATACACCACCACAATACACTTTCGACATCAAGGGGGGGGGGGGGGG
>SZWC01039519.1:0-12803 GCA_023375785.1 Penium margaritaceum
CGGTGCTGGGCATGTCGCCGTGGTACATGGCGCTTCGGCTGTGAAAGGTTGGAGGGGCTAGGAGGAGGATGTGGACGCGGCTGAGGGCGTGGATGGGGCGTGATTGTGTCCGATACGGCGAGGCTCTTGGTGAGGGCGGGGAATAAAGGAGAGAATGGGGTTCTGAGGTCCTGGTAACCTGATCCTGCTGCCCTGGTCAACTGATCTTACCGCCCTGTCAACTGATCTTACTGCCCGAGTCAACTTGTCTTACTGCCCTGGTCAACTGATCTCACTGCCCCGGTCAACTGACCTTACTGCCCTGGTTAACTGATCGTAATGCCCTGGTCACCTGATCCTACTGCCCTGGCCCTGACGCCACCTCTAGAGCAGACGCGCCCACACTTCAATCTCAAAGCGCCAGCCAAACCGCCCGCATTCCGTCACACGCGCCAAAACGACGCAGGTGGCGACCCACTTGGTGTTGGGCACTGTTCGCGGCTCTCGCCTTGGCATACCCGCGCGTGCAGAGAAGTCGACTGCTGACTCGGCCACAGCAGAAGCAGCAGCTCGAGCTTAACAAGAGACGAGACCAGGCTTGTCGTTTCTCGAGACCCGGATCCAGTCGGCACACGGACCAGCTGTCCGGCGTGCTGGAAGGCAGTCGTACGGGGGGAAAACAGCCGCCTGACACACCTGTAGGCGGTGGATGGCAAGATTGTTCTGGGACCAAGAGGGGGAAAATGTCAGGATTGCCACTTGAGTACTGGACTCAAAGGTGACAAGGTCAAACCCACAAACTAAACTAACAGCATGACCTTGTCACTTCCATGATATCCCTAAACTCCGCGTATGGGCATTCATGTCATTGCGACCACAGCTCACCTTGCCACAAATTGAGAACATTAGACTTGTCCTACAAGAAATTTTTGGCCAATATTCCCAGAATTTCCATTTTCATTCCACAAGGTTCCAACGTGCTAAACACATGTCCAAACTTAAGTCGACTTCTCAACAACACTATTTTTTTTATAACATACACCTTAAGATTCTCAAAGTACCCCGAATTCTCTACATAAAATTTTGAGACAGCCACTCAGCGTAGAGTCGCATGCGTCGCTCGCCTCATACGCCCAATACCTCAAGTATGGCTCATTCACTTGCATATGCACTTGACAATAATCACAATTGAGAACAAAGTCAATTTCCTGTTAAAAACAAGATTTCTACAAGATCCTTCTCTCCAAAAACATCTACTCCACAACTCCTACATGTTCACCATCTGCGTTGCGTTTGACGTACCACTTGGTATCAGAGCATAATGGTATCAAACATAAAGTCAACATGTTCACTTATGTGTGAAAACATCTCATGAGGATTACACATCTCCTTCATCTTAAAGATTCCAAACCTTGTAACAAAAATGGTGAAGGAAGCAAGCACATTCAGCGACAAGTTGCGGTCATGATAGAGGGACAACGACAACCAATTCATGACAACCCCAGAGTAGCCTAAGTAGTAGTACCCACAAGATTCATAGCAAATGGTGCAAGCACGAGGACTTTGCAAGAAAACATGGTGGCAGACCCCACATGCTCAATGAATCCTTTGTCTCCGCAATTTCCCCTTAGGTTGACACCTGACCAAATGGTAAGAGGTACAGGTCAACCGATTGAAGTGAATGAGAAATGATCAACAAAAGCTTTCAAATCTCAATAATCTTAACCACCTTTCACTTCAGCAACTTATCACAATGATGGAAGAGTTAAAACACATGCGTGTGCAAGAAGAAGTGCTCAACGTGAGAGCATGAATTTGTTGAGTGAATCCCAAAAAACGCTCCCAAAGTTGTTCAATTCAGGAAATCCAAAAGGAAAGGGTGCTGAAATGTGGTTGACAACTTGGAGGTATACTTCGCTACCATAAGAGTAAAAACACCACTTGAAGAAAATGGATCTTGTGAACTTGCTTCTACGAGATTATGTTGGATGTCTAATCTAGAGAATATGTGATGTGAGTATAGTACCGGTGCACCTAATTCAACGTCTCATGTGACTGCCTCCACATTCTCAAGGTTGTAACTCTCCCTCCTTTGTACATTGGATTGACATGGCAAGATTCACACAATGTCAACAAGATTTGGAAGGAATTTGTGTATTCCATTTGTTTGTACGATTTGGAAGGTTGAACGAGAACTAAAATGCATGGTGACAGCTGTAACACATACATCAATAGTGTAGCATGACAAATTATACATAACAATTGTGTAATTCATTATTAATCTTTCCATTATTCAAAGAAAAACTCCAATTTTAATAGAATGGCCTTATGTGAAACTTAGAATGACCAAATTCAATATTCATGGTGCATGTTTTTCTTTAACATATGCTTTCATGCAACTTTAAATGTTGAGATGTATTAAGGCAATGGTCTTTTCTTCCAATCCATAATTTTTACTATGGTGGCACAAAGTCACAATCATTCAAAAGCTTAATCCACCACATATTGACTCTATTGTTCAACACAACTAAAGGTTTTGCCAAACTCATGAGAATACGTGATCAAAAGTTTATGATGATGGAAGAAGGATCAACAAAAATGTATAGGAATACGTAGCAAAACTTGATGCATTTGGGAAATGGGAGATGGAAGGATTAGACAACCAAGCTCTTCGCATTAGGATACTCTATGCAAACCATATGCCTGTTGTAATGGCTCACAACACCAATCGCAAGGGATCCTTACACCTCAAATTGTAACAATGGTAACAAGGAGTGCCCGTTGGCCATACAACCATGGATTTAATCTAAAGGTGACAAAGGAGAGTGGTAACGACTTTATAGGATTAGGGATTGGGCTCTCCTGATTATATCCGTAAGGAAATGGCTTAGAAATCATGTTTGAAGAGTGAAATAGTGTGTTGGACGGAAACATTGGCGACTAAATTTAACATATTTATTGAAATTGTAAGGCTTTCTAACAGAAAGCACGGAATTATATGATGCATATGCGAAACACTTGTTCACAAACCAACGACACTGTGATCATTAGGGAAGGTTTCTTTTCACCATAAAATTTCAAGCAAATGTTCACATATTTATAGAATTAGGGTAACTATTCTTGTAATGACAGTATTCTTCCATGAACAGCATATGTATATGGAGTAGAGTAACGTCAAGTACTACACCAATATGTATGACTAGAAACATTCCAACCTTTGAAAGAGTGACCCATGAAATAATGACACTAATGGGAGGCTGCAAAATAGCTATAACAACATTAATCACATCACACACATATGGCTTAACATAACCAATTGATGTATTTGAGAAGGAGCTCACAAGTTGCTAGCCCATGTGGAACTTTGCAAAAGAGGGAATAGAAAAAAGCAATTAAAAACATTGTTAGACTCATCGGCATCGGAAGCCAAAAAGTTTCATTGGCTAAGTGAGGAGGAAAGGAGGTTTTTCATGATGAACGAACCTAATGGTTAGGTAAAAAAAAAAGCATTGACCACCAAAGGAAGTTGAAGGAAGAAAATTCAACAACACTTAAAGGTACCTCTCGGATGACCATGATCCACATGATTTTGAAATTCATCGATGGGAATCTTTTAGGAATGGAATAAATTTCTCATCCTTGATACAATTTGCTACCTTGGTTATTTTTCCTTGAAACATGAAATGAAAACCTAAAAATTCACATAGAATCAAAAAGTTTGAAAGAAAATCACCTCAATGGACGGTTACCATATTATCCAAAAAAATGATTATTCAAAAACGTTTAGCAAAGAAAATGTTTCATAGAATTTTCCCCTGTGTTTTTGATCACTTGGATCATTTCATCTAACAGGTTAACAAAAAAGATGTCCCTCTTTGCATGCTATGAGAACTATAAGCACATGATTATGACAATTAGACTCACAAAAACACCAATGTGTTCATGACAACATTACTTATGTTTTCAACAGACCTTTACATTTTTTTCATTGTTTTATCCAATGAAACTAACATTTAAAGCTACACCCTAAAGGTGAAATACGGAAACTTAAAAAAATCACTCAATGTTTTATTTGTATGTAATTGTTTAAAAACCTCCACCTGCAAACTTGGTTTCCATTTGATTGAACCTAAAAAATTCATCATCAATGATAAAATGATAATATTAGGTATGGAACAGACGTCAACAATCCGTTATTGGCTGGCTTTCACCAATGTTTGAGATAAATGTGTTTTTTATTCAATAGTTTACATTATCAATTTGTACATGATTACACCAGAGTGAAGATAACTCTCTCTTATCTTGGTTATAAATCCTGTGAGTGGATTTTGAGAGTAACAACAAATCTTTTTAATAGTCGTAGAAAAATTATTTTGCTTTGAAGATAACCTTAATGTTGGAATAAATAATGCATAAAAGCATCAAGGCCACCAAAACATCCAATATAATACTTGGAAACATATCTTATAATGGATTTGAGGAGTTATATGACACATATATGTCAAAGAAAGAAGCCAACTTGGACATAAATGGAAGTTTTCACAGGAAATAAAATTGACATTCATACCCACATTTGATGTTTTGCATTGAATGAAGAATACATTCCTTTAAAGCAACTAAGAAAACTTGATGGCATCAATCAATAGATGGAGTCCCTTTTGTGAGACTTCAACTATGACATTGAATTACAAATTGGGGAAATTCTAGAGAATAACATAGTTGTTTCACAATATCAAAGAATCAAGAATAGGTTTGTTGAATTTGATTCGGATCTATACCTGTATGGAACTTTTGTAAGATCTTAGAAGGAGTTCAGATGATAAGATGAAATGAAACTTTGGCTCAAGGCAACCTTGTGGAAATGGCTCACTTATGAAATGAACACAAACAAGAAAGGAAGACAGAAAAATTGAATTTCAAGATGATTAATACATTATGGGGCTATGAGAAATGCTATATGTTTAAGAAACTCATGGATCAATACTAGCAAAAGAAGATTAAAATAAATTTTGTAAAAAATTTTTTACTCAACACCATTAATCCAAAAGATGAAACTCCTAAATTCAAAAGAGGATCCAATGACAAACAAAACAGTACTTGGATGAACATCATAGTGGACATAATGAGATGTTTTAATTTCACACATGAATTATATAATGTAATTCTCATGGAGGTATACTCTATCATAAATATGTATCAATTAACATGAACAAAAAATGGATTTTTCAATCGAATAGCAAGGATGGTCTATAAATATGGTGTTTTTATGGACAACGTCACCTTCTCCAACATCAATGATAAAGATAGAAGGATTAGTAGCATAGTTCGGTAGATCTATGACATGAAATGGTAGTTGGATTAAGCTATTGTGGCCTTCCATCCATACAAAGATGACGAGATTAAAAGAAAAGATTGCATACTCAAACCATAAACATTTGTTTTCTTTGAGTGATATGGCATACACGGGACAAACATGGGAATGAATGCCAAGATCAAATGTCGATCTGTGACTAGTGTCACAAATTTGAAGTAGAAATGAAACAATCACTGATTATTTCAACAAAGATAATGGTAACTAGCGACAAGTGGGCCAAGTTTCATAAGATGAAGGAGGAGAAATGACTAAAGATTACAAAAACACGATTGGCAATGAATAGTGATGATAACAAGCACTTGATAGGTTCCAAAATCAAACCCAATGGCTTTGTCGTATTAAGCTTGTCAAACATCATGTTTTTAGGAAAAATTTGTAAAAATCTTATAACTATGTAGTTTGTGCATTATATATCAAGGAATTACGAAATCGTATAATTCATAAGCTAAAGTAAACTTTCATCATACCTTATTACCTAGTCTTCAAAATCAATGAGCTCAAAACATGCAAAGACCTAAGGAACACATTCCCTTGTATGAAAATGCCTTTGTCACCACCAATGGAACCACTTAAAAGAACACAAAACATTAGAAATTTTACAATTGTTGACCGATGATAAGGTAAAGTGATTGCGTTTCTGATGAACTTACAATGTTAGGATGAAGTTGTTGATAGGTTTAACATAGAAAATCTTGAATGTAACGCTTTGGAACATTTTTGCAAGTTGTAGAATTACAAAACCCTCCACAGATTTTTTCCGAGTGTATGAGTTTGCAAAGTTACAATGCATTACATAGTAGAATAAGATGCAAGGTTACAATTCATTCCCCAGAAAAACATCACCACACCAAAAATGGATTCATCTAGAATCACCTTATATATGGTAATGTGTTATAATGTCTCCACCATAAGAGAAAGGCTTTAAGATTACTCAAATCCTGGAGCCCTTAAACTCTTTTTGTGGACATTCCTTTTGTGAAATTCTTGTTCCATCATGTTATGTAAGTCATCTCTCATTTGGGAGACATAGGTATCACAGGGCACATGGGGTCCATTGAAGGGTTCATAGAAGTGGAAAGGAATTCAAGATGGAGAGGAGAATAATAAAGGACTTAGGGACTCCTTGAACATTTTCCAAAACACGTGAAAAAATTGTGATTATAAGCAAAATTTTCATAATTGAATGATGAACAAGGTATATTTGTAAAAGACATGTTTCCATCCGTAGCAATGCGTCCATATCTTTTCCTCTTAGTCTTGGTCAATATTCAGATCAATATCTTAGCACAAGCTCTAACATACACTCGCGTTTGAATTACAATGATTCAAAAAACCACATAAAATATGATTTAACATTAAATTAGGAAGAATTCATTGGTCTTCCATGCTCACTGGGAGGAGAAAGGAAGCATAGATTTTTAAGACCCTTCCTGAAAAAATAATCTATAGAATTAGAAGGTGACGATTACCTGACATTCAAAAGATTACCTCCACCAATAGTAATGTGGAAGGGTATTTTCAAGATAACTCCAGAAACAATGAAACGGATAAATCACACATCTGACAAGGATGATTTCCTCAAACTTGGACCATGTTAAAGGAGGAAAACTGCTCTTTACCAAAAAGGAACGTGTCACAATAGCCTCGTAAGTATACCACCTGTTCCAAAGCATGCACGACTTTCTTGACAAGAATATTTTACAATGCACGAACAATTTCTTGAGATAGCCCTGTTTTCAATGGGTGAAGGTATGCTGTTTATACCTATGCAAATTTTTCAATTCAAATTGAGTACGCAACATGCATGAACAATGTGTACGACATGTACAAAAACGTTTTTTACTAACGTTTGGTGTGTGGATCACGACATCAAGATAAGGATAAGTAGGAGAAATGCATAAGTACACCAATATTGTCAAATTTGATCAAGATGACGACATCAACTGATGTTTTAGATAAAAATGGTGAAAACGTTTAATCAAACATATGGCTTGGTGGGCGTTGGACGTTTTTTACCAGAGTAGCACGCCCAATTATGCTTAATTGTTCCTAGTCAAATTTGATCATTTGATGATAAAGCCTGTGTCATGACTATGTGATGAGATGTTGAACAGTTCTGTTATGTTGGCTCTCATACTTCGAGTGAAGAGAAATCACATCATGCAACCTATTCACATACTTGTCTGGATGCATCAATACTTTGGGGAGATTCTATGCATCATTTGTTAGTGATTGAAGGTGTGAAGGATGAAACCCTTAAATGAGTTCTCAACGTCAAAACCGTTGACAACATATTGTTCGTACTTCTAGAAACGGTTGAAAAATTCAATGTATAGTACTTAAGTTCTATTCTTTATGAAACAACCATTCAAATCTTGGTACCCAACTCGTATTGATGATGAAATGGTACATAAGTGTATTGGCAACCATGCTCAAAAGATTAAGTTCATTTTAATACGAGTTGGTACCCAACTCGTATTGATGATGAAATGGTACATATGTGTATTGGCAACCATGCCCCACAAAGTTATAGAAAATTTGATATGGTCGTCTGAAATTTAAGATTTCAGAATGTAGCGGTTGAAAATTGTAAGAGTAACTCTTTGGTATACAACAAGTCAAATGAATTTGGAAAGTTAACACAATTTGAGGTAAAAGCTTCAGTAAATTATCACATTGTAAGTGAACATGTTATACAAGTTGATGAACAATGTGCATGAATGAATGTTAGTGATATCATTCACTCACAACTCCATTTACAATAAAAAATGACATTCCTTTTCTATTTATAGTGTTCTACAGTTTCATGATGATCTCACATGTTTTGGCGAACCAAAAACAACATACATCCTTGTGATCTTGCAAAGGTCTAGGTTTTGCTTCCAAAGCTTATAACTGTGGAAACAACTTGGAATCTAAGAGCTTTCTGCTAATAGTGTGTTAGCATCCACATCTTTCTCGTTCTACCAACCATAGAACAAATCAATTTCTACATGGAGACAAAATGATGAGCAATGTATCATAACTAATGTTTTATGTGAAAGGAGTATTATAAATGAATATTGAGAATTTTGTAGGATTGTTTCAATGCTTATGGCATCTTGACACGGTACACTACTCGTGCATGTCACCATCTTAAAACGTCATGCGAATGGATTTTGACCGTGCCAAAGATATGGTTTGGCACAACTTATGTCACATCAATGAGAAAAACAAAGCAAACATCAAATTTGCTTGAAATCCGAATATTTTAAACATCTTGGTTTTGAATTATTCAATGTAGATAAGGTGTAGTAAACCACAATTCGATGACCCCAAAGGTTACACTTAAGCGCTTGAAGTTTCTTGGTGTTAAGAATGGTTCAACTAAAGAACACTGCCTACGTAAGCACAATACATTGTTGGCTGTCGCTCTTGTGGTATCCATAGTTATGGTTACTCGTAAAATGTCTTTGATGAGGATGATACATCTTACAAATGCATCAAATGAGGCATATTAAGGTTTCTATGTTGACGAGAAGCACAAAACGTATACAATTCAGGATATGAAAGCAACATACATTATTGCAATTTGGCAAACACAATTCATTGACAAGTTTGAGAATGGAAATCTTATACACGATTGAATATGGAAAAAGGGTAAGGAAGTTGTCCATCTAACATCACTGGATAATCTAAAATCGTTTGATCACGATCACATGGAATCGACACCAAGAGTTTTTTCTTCAACCTCTTAACATAAGGATTGTTACTATTCTACACCCATGTGGAAAACACCATATTCTAAAAACTTTTGGATATAATGGATGATTGTAGATCGTTTTTCTCAACTAGCCTAGATAAATTGATGTGATTTTTTCGTGGAGGAGAGGAGATGCCTACAATACCCATTGAAGAAAAAATGAGGTGTCGGTGATTGATACCTAGATCATCTAGGTTAGAGTGTTGTCATCTCTAATGATCATTTAGAAGGGCGATTGCGCATGGCATATGACCAACCTCGCCCCCTTCAAAGATGACAAATTCTTCAATGGAAGAATTAGTGTGCTCAGTAGCTAGATCTCAAGACCATGGTACCTTAGGGCACGCAAGTTGCATGTGGTTAATGGAGCTTCGTGAAGATCAATAACCAAAACCATAGGTTCTCAAGGAGATCTTGCAGATGTACACATTGTCATCAACACGTGGTTTTAGAAGAAGGCAACCGATTTTCGGATCCATCCTTGCACATATCAACAATTTTGCAAGAAGGTGCCTCCTCAACAATTATGTGTTCGAAGTGACTATGACAGAAAGACATGATAAGTGTTGCATGGACTTAAAAACATTTTTCATCGATGCGTGATTCATTCTTCGCAGGTACGCTCCTTACAAGGGGGGAAAAGGCATCACCATGAGAGCTTGTTAAACACGTACCACACGGAATGGGAGTAAGCTTAACCTATGTTCCTTACCCTATTCGAAACTAAAAAGAAATTGTTTACAACACAGAACTCAAAACACATCTACCATGCCACACATTTGCATGTACGATGAGTCTTTTGTCAAGACTCATCAACACATCTAAAGAAGGAACAAGGATTGTACGTGTCTCATCTTGGATGTAACTAAAGATCACGCAAAAATACTATATGATGTACAAAAATGACCATCATCACAAAAACCAAATGTGGGTGGTTGATTGTGCATAATAGTGATCCTATGTATTTGTGAATGGCATGTTCACACTTTTGATTTTCTTTGTGTTTGTTGTTGCATGGTTTGCATCATGAAGTACGCAATGGTAAAACCTGCATGAGCAAGAAAACAATCTTGATGGTTCAAAACAAAGAGGGAGGAATGTAGTGTGAAAGCCATGTTTCGATTTAAAATTTATGTTCAAATATATTTCCTAAATGTTTACGGTTGGAGACTGATGTCTCTACGAGTTAAGGTCCATAAGGTAATTTCCATCAAGAGTTGTCTTTCACTCTAGTTTTGGTTGATTCCATAAGTTGGTTTTAAGGTAGAAGAAGTGCTCTGTTGGAAGGTCCATCCCATCACTCCTCCTCCCCTCTTATAATCTGCTAGGGTTCTAATTCCAAAATTTTGTGAAAAGTGCAACGATATAGTTTTAGAATGCATGCTTGCAAAAATACCTCATGACGAGTACGCCCATGTTTGGCACAGTTCTCCTCAACCAAAGTGGCTCAGGGAGCCATTTGCTCCGGATGTTTTGATGACTATTATTATACATGTATGTTTTGGTCGCAAAATGGACCAAATTCATTCTAGTAAGGCTATTACTATCAAAAGACAGATTTCTTTTATGAATATATTTATTTCCATCACATGAATTGAATAACTCATAATAGATCATTTTGAGTGTAACAGAAAACGAAGTAAAAAACATTATCTTGTCTAAAAACATTTCATGAATATTTTGAAACATTCAGAGGAATCATCCAGTTTACCGCACACTCTTGATTTATTAAACAAAATTCAAACTTACGAAAGATATCAAGAATTTCATCAAAAAATTTATTTCAGAACAAGACAAAGTAGGATGTGTTATTCAGACTAGTTGCCCTCCTCATGTTGAATTTTTCATACATATGACCAACTACATACTATCTCTTTGTTTAGAGAAGGGAATTCCATGTCATGAGAGGAAAAAAGGAAAGTGCCATAGAACATTATGTATCAATAACAATGGAAAATGATTCATCAATAAATTCTAAAACCTAACATGGTATAAAAGCTTCATAAAAAGGATGACCACAAAGGGTAATTTGGTTCTGTGAAAGGCTCTAGAAGACACCATTATCATTTTATCGAGGAACAAAGAAAAGAAATTGATACCATTGTAAAGAGTGTCAACAAGGATGAGCATGAATTGTCTAAAAAGATTCAGATGAAAACAAAGGATATTTGAAGGCTCCCCACAAGATATTTGTATGCATGAAATACTCATACATCCCTTTTTAAATTTGATTTTTAGTTTGTATGATTTTCCTTTTGAATCAGTTTAATTAGAATACATAGAAAAATTTTACCCTTCCAAACACAAAAACTACTTATAATACCTTTTGACAAATAGATTTTTACATATGTAAATGATTATGCTTCTGTGAAATCCATTTGAGAATTCTTTGCCTAAGGCAATGGGTTACAAGCTAAAAGACGTTTATGCATTGAAGTTACAAAGAAATCAAGTTCTTTGGCATGTATGGTACACTTGAAGGACTTGAAGGATACTTCACATGGTTAATCAAGGGAAGTTGGGTTTTATGTCAAATTCATTATGGAGATATCTTTGAATGATGTAAATCAGGAAGACATACTTAGAGTTTGTGCTCAATGAAGTGTACCATCACATGACAAAAGATTGCTAAATCTCCTCTTTTTGAGTTTTTAAAAGTTCCCCTTTTTCAAGATACATTTAGTAATACAATACATCTCATATCTAATGAAAACATTAGATGCTTTTCCACCTCATCTAACACTCCCCACAACCATCAAACTTTACCTCATAGGAGGAAAATGATGGAAAGTATGCCACTAAGCCAATGATGGACATGAAAGGACCGATTTCCAAAGGACAAGCATATTGCAAAGGGATTTCTTTACAGTTGACTAGCTCATTAAAGTATTGCAAATCAACTATGAAATTCCAAATCAAGAAGATCGGTTTGTTTTCTCAACCAATGTGACGCTAATATAATTTACATGTTATACTAATTGAAAGGTGGTTTATAAAATTTACCTTTCATTTGGTGTAACAATTCCACTCAAAATAACAAATGGAGGAATTACAAAACCAAGAACCAAACGTTGATAATCTTGGTCACATCCTTTTGTCTAATGTCATATTATTTCTTATGATCAAGGCTAAAAAAACCACACCGATCATAATGACAAAGGCATCCCCTCATTATGAGAAGAAAACCCCTACTTTTAGCCAGTAAACCCTTCCCAACGTAAGGAATTAAATGCGTACTTATGGATATTACGTAAAACTCAAGAGAGAGGGATAAGGATGAGCAATGAGAAATGAAAAAATAATAAAAAGGTATTGAATGATTTTTTCAAGGGGCCTATTGTCAAACAATGATATTTGTTTTCGTATTTAATATTTTCAATAAAACGTATTAAACATAGTTCTAGATTTTATCATTAATACCTTCTTAAACTCCTAAGAATCTCCTAGAAGTGAAATAAGAGAAATTCAATCTTACGTAGAAAAATCCCTTTTGGTGACATGTTAGAAATGACAATGTGCAAAATCATTTTCCTTCACCAGCACAAGTTGAACTAGTTAGTTGAAGAATATCTAAGAACACAAAAATCATCATAATGAAATTTCACACACACATACACACATAAACACACACACACACACACACACACACACACACACACACACACACACACACACACACACACACACACACACACACACACACACACA
>SZWC01039522.1:0-12799 GCA_023375785.1 Penium margaritaceum
GTGTGTGTGTGTGTGTGTGTGTGTGTGTGTGTGTGTGTGTGTGTGTGCAATTCTAATTGAGACAAGGGTAGCAAGTAAATGTTTAGGTTTTCCGTTGTGTTAGAGTTAGATTTGTGTGGTAACTACCACCATGTGGGGGCTTTGTGTGGGTGGTACAACACCGCCAGGGTATTGCCAAGGGTGCTAGGAATGTTCCACCA
The DNA here is from genome assembly GCA_023375785.1 of Penium margaritaceum. Lineage (NCBI taxonomy): Eukaryota > Viridiplantae > Streptophyta > Zygnematophyceae > Desmidiales > Peniaceae > Penium > Penium margaritaceum. The sequence goes on from SZWC01039522.1 coordinate 201, forward strand.
ACCGCATAGTGGGGTCTTGAGCATCAGAGGGTTGTGATAACTGATTTTGGTGTGGGCTTGTGCCTCAATGTACTCTAGTAGTGCCGGATGCATGAGTCACATCTCTTGTTTTGTAAGTTCAATGTACAAAGTCAACCATTTCTACAAGAGATCACCCTCACTTTGCAGCAGTGCCATTCATTGCAGACTAATGGATACAAGAGTGCCAGAAAGTGACAAGAATAGGTTGCTCGATAAAAATCTTCTGGGAAGTTGCATAGAAGGTTTTTCACAGGTTTCAACACACTTTACGGAACTCGATTCGGAGTCCGTTTGAGTGAGATATGGATTTCCAAAGTTTGAAGATCATGGGTCGGGTTCAAGTGACGACCTGAGCACTTTGAGCTCAAAAGGCAGTAGGATTATTGGCCAGGACGGCTGAGAGCGTCCTTCAAGGAGAAAAGGCGGCTGGAGGACCTCCAAGAGACTTCATGGAATTTTCAGACAATGATTTTTGGTCGTCCAAGTGGTGTGAGACATAATTCTCTCGTGTGACAAGGTGACTGCCGCCCATCCCGCTAGGCCAGGAGAGTGTGCTAGAGGGTAGACTTTCACAGAGTGTATCTCAGTGCTCCCTAGGCCAAAATAGGCATATAAGTGCTTGTTAGAAAGCTGTGACAATGCAAGTTTTCACTCAAGATTCCATTTATAAATTCGTATTCTCTGTAAACCTACATTTTCTTCCATGATTTCTGTTTGTGCAACCTGTAACCCCCTCTCACAAACAGTTTGTCCTGCCTAGGCGGCTCTTAGTGAGCCTGATCACCTCCCTGAGGGCTACCCCAGTTTCCATCAGTGGTAACAGAGCTAGAAAAAGGCTTTGTCTCACCCTTGAGGCATTCCTTGTACCCTGTTGTGTGAGAGAGCCGTTTGTGGGCTGAACGTTGCACTACCATGGCGACATCCGCTTCTGTTGTAGCCGGCGTCAACATCGCCAAGTTCAGAAGCAGGAACTTCTTCAACGAGAGAAACAACACAAAGATGGTGCTGATGGAGAAGGGTCTCTAGAGCCAAGTGGATGAGAAGGAGAAGGAACCAGCAGAAAGCTCCCTCGCCTCTGTCGAGGCCCTTACCTACCGCGAGAAGCGTGACCGCGCCCTCGCCACCATCTACCTCCACCTCGCCGAACGGCAGCAACTCCTTGTCCGTGGCATCCTCACACCAAAGGAGGTTTGGAAAAATCTTGAGTCCACTTATGCTTCTAAGTCAATCCTCATGAACATGCAGCTGCTACTTTTCTTTCACACTGTGAAGATGGATGAGTCTGGATCCATAATTGACTACATTAATATGGTGAAGTCTCTCTCGTACCAGCTTACTGCAATTGAGGACCTTGTCAAGGAGCGTGTGCTCATGCTAACCATCCTTTCTGGTCTTTCTAGCAGCTACACTCCTCTCATTGTTGCCCTGGACCAGCCTGGCGACGAGCTCTCCCTGAATGATGTTAAGGAGAGCCTGCTGTTTGAAGAGGAGCGGCACAAGGGAGAAGAGGACGGAAGCGACTGGACGTCGCTGTCATCACCAACTCTGGTAATGGGGGTGGCACTGCATCAACCAGGGGCAAGAGCGGAGGAGGGAAGAAGAAAGGGAGCTGCCACTACTGCAAGAAGCTGGGCCATTGGTTGCGCGAATGCGAGCAGAAGAAGGCGGACCTTGCAGCTGGAGGGGGAGCGGGAAAATAGTCCGACGCTTTGGTGAACACCGCACATTGGGAGAGTGGAATCGTGACAACCATCTGGGTCTTGCACTCTACGACAACATCGCCCTGTTCTGGATCATCGACTCGGGAGCCACGCGGCACATGACGTGTCACCGGGAGCGGTTCGTTGTCTACACCGTCATTGAGCCTCGTCAGGTGTATATGGGGGACAACCATGTGAAAATCGCGGTTGGAGAGGGTGGGATTGTGCTTTGTGCTTCTGTTGAGGGTAAGAATGTGGGACGTTATGTGAAGGGTGTGCTCCATGTTTGGGGGCTGGCAGCTAACCTCCTCTTTATCTCATCTCTCATTGCCAAAGGCATGCAGGTTAGCTTTGAGAATGGTGGCTGCGCCATCTCAGCCCGTGCAGGCCGTGTGCTTGCAAAAGCAAACAAGGAGGACGGTCTTTACGGCCTCTAAGTGGCATCGGAGATGGAAGCCAACACAGTGTTGGCGACAGGAGAGGGAAAACACGACATCGGCCTGTGGCACCGCTAGCTAAGTCACCTCGGCTTTGGCGCCATCATGTCGATGCTGCAGATGGCCCGCAGCCTAGAGCTCAAGGGGGTAAAGCAGCAAGGTGCATTGGCTTGTGAGCTGTATTCAAGGGAAGCAAGCCCGCGCTTCTTTCACGGGGAAAGGGAAGGGGCCGGCTGAGCTTCTGTCACTTGTTCACTTTGATTTGTGTAGTCCCATGCCATCACAGTCTTTGTCCTGCAAGTTGTACTTTGTCACGTTCATTCATGACAGGTCAAGGAAGAGGTGGGTGTCCTTCTTGGCTGGGTAGGATGAGTGCTTTGATGCTTTCAAGGTATGGATTGCCGTTGCACAGAATGAAAGTGGCAGGCGGTTGAAGGTGCTTGCACCGACGGTGGAGGAGAGTACCTCTCCAATGACTTCCGCCTCTTCCTCAAGCGTCGCGGGATCAGGCATGAGGTCACCCCACCTGGAACACCGCAGCTGAATGGCGTGGCTGAACACGCAAACCGCACGCTCATGGAGCGTGTTTGGAGCATGCTCAAAGACGCGGAGCTCCCGCCAATCTTTTGGGCAGAAGCAGTCACCACTGCCGTGTACCTGGAAAACAAGAGTCCCACGCTTGCCGTACCACTGATGACACCGGAGGAGGCATGGACAGGACGCAAGCCAACAGTAACGCACGTGAAAGTCTTTGGGTGTGGCGCATTTGTACACGTGCCTATTGGCAACCGCAACAAGCTGGATGCAAAGTTGGTGAAGGCAACCTTCCTTGGCTATGACACCATGGGATAACACCTCCACAACCTCGCTGCTCGCAAGATCATCCGTAGCCGCGACGTCATCTTTCAAGAGGGCGTGAAGGGCTGGACATGCAGCCCTATGGTTGCTGTTCCACTTGTTCCCACACTTGTACCTCAAGTGGGAGAAGTTCAGGTAGCAGAAGAGGACAGTGCGGAAGATGGCAGTGACAGCGGTAACGACAAGGAGGTGGAGGGAGCTGAGAAGGAGCAGGAGCCATCAGCTGAATCTGATGAGGAGGAGCAAGAAAACAACGTACAGCAGCTGCCACGACGGTCCGCATGCATCAACAAAGGTGCAAAGGAAAGTGGGGAGCCGCTGAGGTGATCGGCTTGCCTCGCAAGCAAACAGGGGCCGTTGGAGGAGCTGGTGAACCTGTGCACTATTCTACCACCAACGGAGTCATCTAATCTCAAGCTTTTCTTCCTCACAGTCACTGATGACCCAGCCACATTTGCTGAAGCCATGCGCAGCACCGAGGCGGCACATTGGCATGCCATAGCAGACGAGGAGTATGGTGCGCTCATGAAGAACAATACCTGGACCCTTGAGAAAGCTCCACGTGGCAGCCGGGTGATTGGATGCCGGTGGATCTTCAGTTGCAAGTGTGGTGCGGATGGTAAGGTGCTCAGGTACAAGGCACGGCTGGTTGCAAAGGGGCATGGGCAGACTAAGGGTGTGAATTACAATGAGACATTTGCACCTGTCGCAGTGTTCCCATCCATCCGAGCGATCCTTGCACTTGATGCTGCTATGGACTAGGAGGTGCACCAAATGGATGTGACTTGTGCATTTCTGAATGGTGACCTTGAGGAGGATGTGTACATGGAGCAGCCGGAGGGGTATGTGGTGGAGGGAAAGGAGGATTTGGTGTGCAAGCTTGTGAAGGCCCTGTACGGCGTGAAGCCAGCCCCGCGAGCATGGTACCACACGATTGATGAGCAGTTGGCTGGCCTTAGCTTTGTGCGCAGTGAAGCAGACCATGCTGTCTATGGGCGTACACAAGAGGCAAGCCAGATCATCATCTTGCTCTATGCTGATGATCTGCTCATCGTATCTGACTCCAAGTCTCTTTTGGACGATGTGAAACAGTCCCTTACTGCCAGCTTTGACATGAAGGACATGGAAGAGCTCAGTTACTACCTTGGCCTTCAGGTCAAGCGCGAACGGCAGCACCAGACTTTGGAGCTGTCGCAGAGCACATACCTGAGCGACATCGTTAAGCGCTTCAACTTGGCACGAGCACATAAGGCCGCTACACCACTGGAAGTGGGAGCAAAGCTGAGTATGACGTAGACTCCCCACAGCAGGCAAGAGAGCAGCTGCATGGAAGCAGTGCCACACCAAGCATCAGTTGGGAGCCTCATGTATGCAGCAGTCGGCATGCACCTTCACATCAGCCAAGCAGTGGGAGTTCTTAGCAAGGTTTGCGCGAATCCGGGCGTGCCGCATTGGGAGGCTGTTAAGCGGGTGTTGTGCTACCGGGACAGCAGCAGCAGCCTTTGCGTCACCTTCAACAGAAACAATAACACCATCTTCATCGGCTAAAGTGACGCAGATTGGGGAGGTGACCTGGACACAAGGAGGTTGACCAGTGGGTTCGTGCTTGTGCTTGAGGTAGGTGCAATTAGCTAGAGATGCAAGAAGCAAGAGTGTGTTGCCCTCTCCTCCACCGAAGCAGAGTACATTGCCTTGAGTGAAGCAACAAAGGAAGTTGTGTGGCTGCGTGAGCTGCTAGCAAGCCTTGGATAGCAGCAGACCACAGCCACCACCATCTATTGTGACAGCATGAGCGCCATTGCACTAACGAAGAACGCCGAGTTTCACGCCCGCACCAAGCACATTGACCTGCGGTACCACTTCATCTGCGAACTTGTGGCAAAGCAGGTGGTACAGACCAAGTTCTACCCTTCAAGCATGATGCTCGAAGACTTTTTGACCAAGCCGCTGGCAGCGCACCGCTTTCCGCAGCTGAGGGGACGGTGCGGACTAGTGTGATTTTTATTCTCGCAAAAAGGGAGAATGATGGATATGAGAGTGCCAGAAAGTCAAAAAAACAGGTTGCTCGATAAAAGTCATCTGGGATTACAGTTGCATTGAAGATTTTTTACAGGTTCCAACACACTTTACGGAACTCGATTCGGAGTCCGTTTGAGTGAGATATGGATGTCCAAAGTTTGAAGATCATGGGTCGGGTTCAAGTGATGACCTGAGCACTTTGAGCTCAAAAGTCGGCAGGATTCTTGGCGAGGACGGGTGTGAGCGGCCTTCAAGGAGAAAAGGTGGCTGGAGGAAGTCAAAAAGACTTCATCAAAAGTGCAGAAATTGATTGTTGGTCGTCCAAGTGGTGTGAGACATTATTCTCTTGTGTGACAAGGTGACTGCCGCTTACCCTGCTAAGCTAGGAGAGTGTGCTAGAGGTTAGACTTTGACAGAGTGTATCTTCGTGCTCCCTATGCCAAACGAGGAAAATAAAGGCTTGTTAGAAAGCTGTGAATATTCAATTTCTCACTCAAGAGTCCATTCAGACATTTGCATTCTCTGCAAAATTACACTTGCTTCCGTAATTTCTCTCTGTGCAACCTGCAACCCCCTCTCACAAATAGTTGGTCCTGCCTAGGCGGCTCTTAGTGAGATGATCACCTCCCTGAGGGCTGCTCCAGTTTCCATCAGTGGTATCAGAGCTAGAACAAGGCTTTGTCTCACCCTTGAGGCATTCCTTGCACCCTGTTGTGTGAGAGTGTCGTTTTGGGGGCTGAACGTTGCAGTACCATGGCGACTGACGCTTCTGTGGTAGCTGGCGTCAACATCGCCAAGTTCGAAGTCAAGAACTTCTTCAACTAAAGCAACAACATGAAGATGGTGCTCATGGAGAAGGGTCTCTGGAGCCTTGTGGATGAGAAGGAGAAGGAACTTGCTGAAAGCTCCCTCTCTCCTCGCGAGGCCCGTATCTACCAAGAGAAACAACCGCGCCCTCGCAACCTTCTACCTCCACCTCGCCGAACGGCAGCAACTCCTTGTCCGTGGCATTGTCACGCCAAAGGAGGTTTGGAAAAAGCTTGATTCCACTTATTCTTCCAAGTCAATCCTTATGAACATGCAGCTGCGTCGTCGCTTTCACACCGTGAAGGTGGATGAGTCCGGATCCATGATTGACTCTATCAACGTGGTGAAGTCCCTATCAAACCAGCTTATTGCGATTGAGGATCTTGTCAAGGAGCGGTTGTTCATGCTTACCATCCTTTATGGCCTTCCTAGCAGCTACACTCCTCTCATTGTTGCCCTGGACCAGCGTGGTGACAAGCTCTCCCACAACGATGTGGAGGAGAACCTGCTGTTGGAGGAGGAGCGGCGCAAGGAAGAGGAGGGCGGAAGCGGACTAGACATCCCTCTCAACTCCAACTCTGGTCATGGGGGTGGTGCTGCACCAACCAGGGGTAATGGCGGAGGAGGGAAGAAGAAGGGGAGCTGCCACTACTGCAAGAAGCCGGGCCATTGGGCGCGCGAATGCCGGAAGAAGAAGGCGGACCTTATGGCTGGAGTGGGAGCTGGAAAACATTCTGACGCTTCCGTGAACGCAGAAGATTGGGAGAGTGGATTCGTGACAGCCTTCGGGGTCCTGCACGTCTCCGATAACATAGCCTTGTTTTGGACCATCGACTCGGAGCCATGCGACACATGATGTGTTGCCGGGAGTGGTTCGTCGTCTACACCGCCATTGAGCCTCGTTGGGTGTACATGGTGGACAATCATGTGCAAATGGTGGTTGGGGAGGGTGTGATTGTATTTTGTACTTCCGTTGAGGGTAAGCACATGGAACATTGTGTGAAGGGGGTGCTCCATGTTCTGGGGCTGGCAGCTAACCTCCCCTCTGTTTTTTCTCTCATCTCTGAAGGCATGCACGTTTGCTTTGAGAATGGTGGCTGCACCATCTCTGCTCGTGCAGGCCGTGTGCTAGCAAAAGCAAACAAGGAGGACAGTCTTTACTGCCTCTACGTGGCGTCGGAGAAGGAAGACGACTCAGCGTTGGCGGCGAGAGAGGGAAAACACGACATTGGCCTGTGGCACCGCCGGCTCGGTCACCTTGGCTTTGGCGTCATCATCTCTATGCATCAGATGATCCGCAGCCTGGAACTCAAGGGGGTGAAGCAGCCTGGTGCATCAGCTTGTGAGAGCTGCATTGAAGGGAAGCAAGCCTACGCTTCCTTCATGGGGGAAGGAAAGGGGGCGGCTGAGCTTCTCTCACTCCTTCACTTTGATTTGTGCGGTCCCATGTCATCACAGTCCTTGTTCGGTATGTTGTACTTTGTCACGTTCATTGATGACAAGTCGAGGAAGACGTGGGTGTCCTTTGTGGCTGGCAAGGATGAGTGCTTTGATGCTTTCAAGGTGTGGATTCCTGTTGCACAGAATGAGAGCGGCAGGCAATTGAAGGTGCTTCGCACCGATGGTGGAGGACAGTACCTCTCCAACGACTTCCGTACCTTCCTCAAGCGTCGCGGGATCAGGCACGAGGTCACTCCACCTGGAACACTGCAGCTTAATCGTGTGGCTAAATGCGCAAACCGCACGCTCATGGAGCGTGTTCAGAGCATGCTCAAAGACGCGGAGCTCCCGCCAACCTTTTGGGCGGAAGTGGTCAACATTGCCGTGTACCTGAAAAACCGGAGTCCCACGCGGACCGTACCACAGATTACAGCGGAGGAGGTGTAGACAGGACGCAAACCAACAGTGACGCACCCAAAAATTTTCGGGTGTGGCGCATTTGTGCGTGTGCCTGCTGGCAACCACAAAAAGCTCGATGCAATGTCGGTGAAGGCGGCCTTCCTCGGCTACAACACCATGGGATACCGCCTCTACAACCTCGCTGCTCGCAAGATCATCCGCAGTCGCAACGTTGTCTTTCAAGTGGACGTGAAGGAATGCACTTGGAGCCCTATGACTGCTGTTCCACTTGCTCTCGCACTTGTACCTAAAGTGGGAGAAGTTCCAGTAGTAGAAGAGGACGGTGCGGAAGATGGCGGTGACAGCGGTAACGACAAGGAGGTGGAGGGAGCTGAAAAGGAGAAGGAGCCAGCAGCTGAATCTGATGAGGAGGAACAACAAAACAACGTACAGCAGCTGCCACGTCGGTCTGCACGCATCAACAAAGGTGCAAAGGACAGTGGGGAGCCCTTGTGGCGATCTGAATGCAAGCAAACAGAGGCCGTTGGAGGAGCTGGTGAACCTGTGCACCGTTCCACCTCCAACAGTGTCGTTTGATCTTGAGCTTTTCTTCCTCACAGTCACCAATGACCCAGCCACATTTTCTGAAGCCATGCGTAGCACCAAGGTGGCAGGTTGACATGCCGCAACAGATGAGGAGTATGGTGTGCTCATGAAGGACGACACCTCGACCCTTGAGGAAGCTCCACGTGGCAGCTGGGTGGTTGGATGCCGGTGGATCTTCAGGCGTAAGTGTGATGCGGATGGTAAGGTGCTCAGTACAAAGCACGGCTAGTTTTAAAGGGGCATGTGCAAACTGAGGGTGTCGATTGCAATGAGACATTTGCACTTGTCGCAAAGCTCCCATCCATCCGAGCAATCCTTGCACTTGCTGCTGCCATGGACTGGGAGGTCCACCAAATGGATACGACTTGTGCATTTCTGAATGGTGACCTTGAGGAGGATGTGTACATGGAGTAGCCGGAGGGGTATGTGGTGGAGGGAAAGGAGGATTTGGTGTGCAAGCTTGTGAAGGCCCTCTATGGCCTGAAGCAAGCCACACGAGCATGGTACCACAAGATGGATAAGCAGCTGACTGGCCTTGGCTTTGTGCGTAGTGAAGCAGACCATGCTGTCTATGGGCGCACACAAGAGGCAAGCCAGATCATCATCTTGCTCTATGTTGATGATCTGCTCATTGCACCTGACACCAAGTCTCTTTTGGATGATGTGAAGGAGTCCCTTGCTGCCAGGTTTGACATGAAGGACATGGGAGAACTCAGTTACTCCCGTGGCCTTCAGGTCAAGCGCGACCGGCAGCAACAGACTTTGGAACTGTCGTAGAGCATGTACGTGAGTGACATCATTAAGCGCTTCAACATGGCAGGAGTGTGCAAGGCCGCTTCACCACTGGAAGTGGGAGAGAAGCTCATCATGATGCAGACTCCCCACGGCAGGCAAGAGAGCAGCTGCATGGAAGCAGTGCCATACCATGCACCAGTTGGGAGCCTAAGGTACACAGCAGTCGGCACGCGCCTCCACATCAGCCAAGCAGTGGGAGTTCTCAGCAAGTTTTGCGTGAATCCGGGTGTTGCGCTACCTGGACAGCAGCAGCAGCCTTTGCCTCACCCTCAACGAAAACAACAGCCCCATCCTCATTGGCTATAGTGACGTAGATTGGGGAGGTGACTTCGACACAAGGAGGTTGACCAGTGGGTTTGTGCTTGTGCTCGGGGTAGGTGCAATCAGCTGGAGGTGCAAGAAGCAAGAGTGAGTTGCCCTCTCCTGCACCGAGGCAGAGTACATTTCCCTGAGTGTAGCAGCAAAGGAAGCTGTGTGGTTGCATGAACTGCTAGCAAACCTTGGACAGCAGCAGACCACAACCACCACCATCTACTGTGACAACATGAGCGCCATTCCTCTGACAAAGAACCCCGAGTTTCATGCCCGCACCAAGCACATTGACCTGCGGTACAACTCCATCCGCAAGCTTGTGGCAAAGCAGGTGGTGCAGATCAAGTTCTACGCTTCAAGCATGATGCTGGCAGACTTTTTGACCAAGCTGCTGGCAGCGCACTGCTTTCAGTAGCTGAGGGGACAGTGCGTACTTGTGTGATTTTTATTCTCGCAAAGTGGGAGAGTGATGGATATGAGAGTGCCAGAAAGTGACCGACATAGGTTGTTTGATAAAAATCATCTTGCATAACAGTTGCTTAGAGGATGTTTCACAGGTTCCAACGCACTGTACAGAACTCGATTCGGAGTCCACTTGAGTGAGATATGGATTTCCAAAGTTTGGAGATCATGGGTCGGGTTCAAGTGACGACCTGAGCACTTTGTGCTCCAAAGGCGGCAGGATTATTAGCCAGGATGGCTGAGAGCGGCCTTCAAGGAGAAAAGGTGGCTGGAGAACATCCAAGAGACTTCAAGGAAGGTGCACACAACGATTGTTGGTCGTCCGAGTGGTGTGAGACATAATTCTCTTGTGTGACAAGGTGACTGCCGCTCATCCCGCTAGGCTAGGATAGTGTGCTAGAGGGTAGACTTTGAGAGAGTGTATCTCAGTGCTCCCTAGGCCAAATGAGACATATAAGAGCTTGTTAGAAAGCTGTGACAATGGATTTTTTCACTCAAGAGTTGATTGAGACATTTGCATTCTCTACAAACCTACATTCACCCCCGTAATTTCTGTTTGTGCAACCTGCAACCCCCTCTCACAAACAGTTGGTCCTGCCTAGGCGGCTCTTAGTGAGTCTGATCACCTCCTTGAGGACTACCCCAGTTTCCATCAGTTTGAGCCTTGGCTGAGGGAACATTTGGCCATTATGAGCAAGCTACACCTGGTGGATCATGTTTCCTTTCTCTGACAAAAATTTCACACCCCCCGTCCCCCTGGGGAATGCATTGGCTCCTTCATGCAACATATGCAAGGCATCTTGCCAAGATTTCTGGAGGCGGGTTTTGGTCCCACTTCTTTGTTAGACAGGTAAGCTGTAAAGTTGCCGCTGTGGAGAAAATTTCAAGGACTGTGGACTGATGTGAACCTGATAAGAACAGTAGCAAGAACTGTCAGAAGATTGCGGCAAGAGAGGTCAGCAATGGAAAAAGCAAGCAGAAGCAAGATGGCATGTACAATGACATCACATGAATGATGGAAGCAAGAAAGCATGAAGAGTTGCAGGGAGTTTGTCGTGCGAGGATTGAAGGGGAGTGATTTCTGGAGCGGAGGTGTGAGGTAGACAAGCAGGTGGTGAGAGAAAGGTCGAGGCAGACCGCAAGTGATGAATGGATGACACTTGAGCGAAGGAACACGTGTGACGGAATGAACTGTCACAAGTTGAGAGTGGAGGGCAAGAACAGAATGGGCGAAGAACGAGCAGAGTGGAGACACGGTGGCAAAGCCATGGAACCAAAGGCAAACAGGATGATGAAGACTGTTCTGGGTTAGCTCGAGGGAATAAACATTCTTGGTATGAATGAACAGAACAGGATAGGATTCCTATGCAATGGCTTCTTTTTGCTAGCCGGACGCGAGTGAAAAATCTCACTTTATTAGGGGATCTCTTGACCGTTCGGTCTAAATGGGTAGTTTCCCAGAGCCGTTTGTCAAGTAGGTTTTTCCGGGGTCTTGAACCATTTATTGAGAGCTCGAATAATGTCCGAGGGGTTTTGTCTTATCAGATTCTATTTCCAATACCCCCCTGTGAATCTGACAGGCCTTTTGGAAGGTTGACCTCTTGTGCTAGTGGTAGTACACGTCCTCCCACATGGGTGAACGTTCTACTTCACAGTGTGTAAGTAGGTTGTTTCACATGTCCCCAAGGTCAGAAGGAAATTCATCCACCAGCTGACGAGGACTCGTTTGAGCCCTTCCCTGACCCATTTGAGCCCTTGATTTCTTGATTGATCTGCTCCTTGTGATGGCGGAGGGTTTGTTCAGAAACCGTTGGCCCCAGATATGTCAGATTTCCAAGTAGAGCATCAGTAATCCTGTAACCATGCAAGAGTTCAGGATACAAGGCCTTATAGACCTGTTGTGCCCACTCATGGCTCCTTCCTCTATCTTTTTTCATTAGCCAAAGGCTAAGAGAATCCATATCTCTAGCATCTGCTTGCTGCTATTGCTGCCCACTGCTGCCTGCTGCATTTGGCTGCTGCTGCTCGTTTTTGCCCACAGACAGTCCTTGTCACTGATGATGGTCAGTAGGGCACATGGAACCCTGGGCCACCATGTCTGCCAACAAGTGGCCATTCTTTTCCCCACATTTTGTTGCAGCAAACAAGCTGTAGAGAATGATATCCTCAACCTTGACAGTAGGCTCAATACATAAAAATGGACATGGACTTTGACATTATAAATGTCAAAGTCGATATCGTAATGTGGGGGACTCCAGGATCCACACCCCCGGTCCCCCATCATTCCGCAACATTGACTGTTTGAAAGGCCCATATCAGGGATATCAGTGATATCGGACAGTATGGCAGATAGTTTGGGGTCAATTTCGTCCTTCACTGTCCATAATCGAAAGTGGTGGGTATGGCAAAGTCCAATATCAAGAACACAGAATGCAGAAATGGATATCTGTGGATGTTGACCAATGCCCTGTGCGCTTCCCTTTCCAGTAAAGCGGTGCAACACCACACACACACTGTGCTCCGACCCCAAAGTCTCCCAACCCTCCTCCAAGGATAACGCAACGTTGCAGATTGCCGCTCAACGCCAAACGGCAATCCGCCAGCATCATTTGGGGCTGCGGGACATGGCCATGATTGGACTAGCCCCCCTCCACTCCCCTCCCCGCCCCCATCCCCCCGGCCCCCTGTTTGTCTTGGCCCAGTTGAGGCAGCCAGATAGGGATTTGACTGTCCCCAGCACCCC
>SZWC01039530.1:0-12789 GCA_023375785.1 Penium margaritaceum
CAGAATATTCTACAAGCAACTGCTGCTGAAAAAGAGTTATAACATGACACAAGTAAAATTTTCAACCTGCAACTAACCAAAGCATACCACAACCAACAAACATGAAAAATATATATCATCTCAGAGTATATGTTGACATGCCACTGTAGTGAGATTTCTGTAGCTATGCCTCATGTTAGAGATGTTAAAGAGCTGCTGGCTCCCCTACTAGCACAAGCCTGGTGCTATCCAAGTGGCATTGGAAATATTGATGGAGCCTGTGAGGCCCTTGGTAGATTTGAACGTACCCGTGCCTCAGAGCGCCACTTGGTTCACATGGCAGCCATGTTGATTAACTCTCTTGCAGAGATGCATGTGAGTGGAGACCGGTGGAAGCAATGAAATCATTGATACGTCAGCAATTTAACACCAATACCAGCTCTTCTTGGGCACCATCTGTTAATGTTTATGGTCAGTTTGGTGGCCAATCACACGTTTAATTCCATCATGTATCCACATGCACTCTACCTCACACATGTACGGGTCATTGATTTTTGTGACTGCGTTGGAGCTCAGCCGCACAAGATGGGATTCAATCATGATGGAGTGCGTACCCTCTGCCAGCAGCAGCAACACACACTCAAGAGATAACCTAAGATCACATCATCAGTTTCATTCTAAGTTTTGGTTTTGCTCTTGGGGAGCTCTAGCTCTTTGACACNAGTGGGCATCATGAACTACAGAGAGCTACACTCAGCGGTGTGCAAAACTGTCACTCCAGCTCTCCCTTGTACTCAGTCTTGATTTCTTCTAAGTACCTCCATCTTTGATCCATGCCATGTGTCCTTTGGGACTATCCCTAAGCTCTCATCTCATATATCATATGCTCTACATACGTAAAAGAATAACTACTGGTATGAGAGCAAGGGAGGAACCATCCCTCCCACATTCTGACACTTCTAAGTCCTGGGGCTCTCTTGGCCCCGGCCACAATGCCGGGGCCGAATCTCACAATTGCAGTGGTCGAAACAGCAGCAACAGTAGCTGTTTCCTGCTACATGTAGCCATTTCAGTGCATCATGTGTTCTCTACCACATCGGTAAATTGTGACCACAACAACATCAACAACCGCCTTTGTGACCCTTACACACTAATTTTGAGACTACTGCATTATCATTGTCACAGTCATGACTGCAGTAGCAGCAGCGGCAGCAGCATCTAAACTATCCCCTCTCCCTTTATGGCTTTCTCGACCTTCACACCCCAATCTCAGGGTTGACTGCAACTGTTGCCACAGCCCTCATGACCACAGCACCAAGAGCAGCAGCATCTGATCACCGCTCATGACTCTTTTTGGACCACATACCCTGATTTGGGGACATACTACACTGTTTCCACTGTGCTTGAGACCGCCATGGCAACAGTAGCAGTGGCATCTGGCTGCCTTCTTGGCCCTCCTACCCTAACCTCAGGGCTGCATTGTCTTTGTATTCCATGTGACAACAACAGAAGGAGGTGTGGCAGCAGATGCCCACCCTCTACGGCTTTCTCCATCTTCATACTCCAAACTTGGGGTTGGCTGCAGGTAGTGCCACAATCCTCGTGACCACCGCAGCTGCAGTGGCATAAGTATCTGGTCACTGCTCCCGGCTCCTCTTGGACCTCATACCCTGATCTTGTGAGTTATTGCAATGAGGCCACCATTTCCTCATGACCACGACGACGGCAACGGCAGCAGTAGCTGACCACTGCTTCTAGCTCCCTCTTAGACCTCTCACCTTCATTTCAGTGCATAGAAGAATATCGCATCCAACCCTGCGACAGTAAACGCAACAGCGTGGCGGTATCTGACAGCCGCCCACGGCCCTAATGGCTGGGTCACTCATCCCACCAGACTCCTCTAAAGGAATGTGTGACTGTGAGGGGAGCACATCATGGATAACAACATAGGGACATGCTCAAACACCTTCAGATGTGGATCGCTGGGTGTGGCCAAACAAGATCGGCGCAAACGTGCCCCTCTAGGTGTGTAGGCTCTCCACTGAGTATCGTTGTAAGGATGTCTGTTGTCTTGAAAAGGTGAGAGACCAAGAGGTTGAATCCTTGTTGTAAAATTCTGAGTTTCTCCATGATTCCCCTTAAGGGATCAGACCTCCAAAGCTATATCCTCCACCAGACAGCACAACTGATGCATCTCCACTCGGCACAACTGGTGAACATGAGCAACTAGAATGTGTTCAATTGCATCCTTCACATTGTGACACACTCAGTCTTGTCGGGGCAGTTCTTGATGTAGAAACTAGTGCATCTGCCACATTATCTACCACTGCCAAATCCAGCAGGGCTCCTGTCAGAAACCTAGGTTCCAACATTTCCCGATGGGTCTTCTGTGCTCACGGCTATGTTTTGTGCAGGTGGTTCTGAGTCCAAGCGTGAGCTTTCTGGTTGCCTCACGCTATGTTTCTGGCAGTTGAAGACAAATGTGAGACAGTCACTTTTGCAAAGGGAAGAATGCGATTTTGCATTAGTTTTTTAACATGGACATGATCTAAATATTTGTAGGGCTAGTCATGAGCTCTCTAACACACCAAACTGAGCACAATTTGGATCACCGTAGCTCCCGCTATTTGAGTCAAAGCGCAGCACGCCAAATCAGCCGCTCAGTTGGCGGCGCGCACCACGTCGCTCGCTGAGGCGCCCTCACACATCAAGGACCCATGAAAATGCCATTCCGGAGGCGCAGATGTCCCTACGCGTAGTGGCGGCACCCCTCACACCTTTGGGGTCTGTTTTGACGAGTTAATCATCGAGTTTGGTGATGGGGATTGATGTGGGTCGAAACCTGTTCGCGGACCTCTAGTCGGAATTTTGATCGTCCCCGAGTAACAAACTGTACTACTGAGTTTCGGACTCCGAGCCAGGATTCTGGCGAAGTCCCTCAGTAACAAACTGCACTCCTGAAATCCAGCAGATCATCCACCGGACGCCTTGGCAGATCTTCCGGAGCAAAATCCCCAGATGGCATTTTGTTACTTGTTCCGGTCAATTATTCACCGGAAGTCAAACCGGGCCTGGCTCCCAGAGCCGCCGCGTACACCCCAAATTTGGAAGCCCATATCTCCCTCGTTCATAGTCCAATTCCGGTGAAACAACTTCCACCGGATTCAGCAACTTGTCAACGTTTAGGGGCAATCCTTCATTTTAGGATCCAAGCAATCCTTAAGCCGCTAGATTGGTCAACAAGGAATTTCCTCTCTCTGACGGGTCATCGGCGCCTCCCGGTGCTGCACTTGGGCATGCAAAGGGGCAATCTTCAACATTTTTCCCCTTGCACCTGCCATGCCCGCTGCTCTTGCTTGCTCTCACTCATCTTTTGCTGCGCCCTCCAGCCCATCATAGCTGGGTCATCCCAAGTCCTGCCACGCTCAATGCGTGCTGGTTGACGGGTTACGCTTTGGTGAAGCAATCCGCAAGCATGTTGTGCGTGTTGCAATGCTGTAACATCACCTGCCCCTTTTCAACCATGTCCCATGCGTAATGATAACGCACGTCAATGTGCTTCATCCTCCTGTGCTGCGTCGGATTGTTGGTGGACAAGATTGAGCCGGTGTTGTCCTCTCGCACCACCGTAGGCCCCTGCTGTGGCACGCCCAACTCCCCCAGCAACCTGCGGAGCCACACTGCCTCCTTGACCGCCTCAGCCAGCGCTATGTACTCTGCTTCCACTGTGGAGGTGGCGACGTAATCTTGCTTTCTGCTGCACCATGAGACTGCTGCACCAGCTAGGAAGAACACGTAGCCGGATGTGGACTTCCGCTTGTCCACATCGCTAGCGTAGTTTGCCTCAGTGTAGCAGACAAGACGCAAAGGGTCTGCCGGCCCCTTGCCAACAAACCTCAAGCGCGCGTGCTCCGTCGCCTGCAGGTAGCGAAGGATGCGCTTGACCGCCTGCCAGTGTAGTGGCCCTGGATTGGCCACGTACTTGCACACTTGGACCACCACATAGGTCAGGTCCGGTCGAGTCGCCACCATAGCATACATGAGGCTGCCCATCGCCGATTGGTAGGGCACCCCTGCCATATCCTCCCGCTCTTCTTGTGTTTGCGGCACCATTGTCGCACTCAGTTCACAGGTCGTGGAGACCGGACTGCCAACTGGTTTGCAGTCCTCAATGTTGTACCGCTTTAGCACCTTGGCCATGTATTTGGCCTGTCCCACCTCAAGCGTGCGCGTCCTCGAGTTCCGTGTAATGCTCACCCCGAGGTAGTACTCTAGCTCCCTGTTTTCCGACATCTAGAATCTGCTGCTCAGCTGCCCTTTCTGTCGCTGTAGGCTTGGCAGATCCGTCACGCACAAAATCAGGTCATCCACATAGAGTGTGATGATCTGATGGAGCTGTTTGTCACGCCGCACGTACACGCTGTGATCTGCCTCACAGCGCTTGAAGCCGAGTCGTGCCATGAAGGTGTCCATCTGTTGGTACTAGCATCTGAGCGATTGTTTTAGCCTGTACAAGGACTTCCGTAGCTTACACACCTTTCCCTCCGACGCCTCCACCCCCTCTGGCACGTCAATGTAGATCTCTTTATCTATGATGCCATTGAGGAAGGCCGTCTTTACGTCCATTTGTTGGAGCTCCATGTCCTTCGTGCCCGCCACCACAAGGATCGCCCGGATGCTTGTGAACTTGGCGACGGGAGAGAACGTCTGATCATAGTGTTCGCCCTTACACTGTGCGTATCACCAGCCGCACCTTGTATTTGTCAACCCCACCTTCCTTTGTGAACTTTGTCCTAAAGAGCCACTTTGAGCCGATGACCTTGACATCTTTCGACGTGTCAACAAGCTCGCACGTATCGTTTTCCGTGATGGACGCCAGCTCCGATTTGATGGTTGCATCCCATTGATCCCTTTCGGGTCCTACAAGCGCCTTTTGCTTAATAGTTGGCTCTGTTGATGCAGCCAGCATGCACCGTGTCATACCGATCCATCGACCGGTCCTTGCATTGAATCGCCTCCCCGCTTTTTGCCGCCACCCGCTATGGCGCGGTAAATTTGGTGGCGCATCATCGCTCTGCTGTGATCCCTCCCACTCAGCAGGCTCCAGTGAATCATCGACCGGAAGGCTCCCCAAGGATTTCTCTTGCTCTGGCAAGGCATTGCCCGAACGACCAACGTGTTCGGTGGATTTTCCACCGACACCCGATGCACACTCTGCCGGGAGTGCGCGCCTTGGTACCCTAGGTGCCTCATCCGCCAGATCCTTCCCATGGATCTCCTCATCTTCTTGATCGTCATCAGAGTCCTCCGCGTCAGCTACCACCGCTGGTACTCCTTCACGCTATGATGGCGCATCCTCAATTTTGGCATCCGTCCGCTCCTTCTTGTATCAAGAAGCTAGAACCACTCCCTCGTCTTTGGGGAGTCCACCATACCCGTGTCGTTGCTGCAGATGTAGCTCTACTCCTCGTCAAACTCGATGTCGTGGCTGCGGATTACCTCCCCCTTGTGCATGTCGTTAAGTCTGTATGTCTTCTGCATGCTCTCATAGCCAAGGAAGAGATATGAATTTGCCCGCGGCTCCAGCTTGCTCTCGCGCCTCTAGGCAGCTTGCACCGTTGCATGTGCCTTGCACCCAAACACTTTCAGGTGTTCCACACTTGGCTTGCGCCCCCTCCAAACCTCTTGCACTGTCTTCCAGCCGCTCTTTCTGTTTAGCACCGGTGTAGGAGTGAGGTTGATGGTATAGCTCACCGTCCGCACAGCTTCCGCCCAGAAGCTTCGCAACAATTCCGCATCCACGAACATGGTTCGTACCATGTTCTCCAGCGTGTTAAGTGGACACAGTTGCTAGCAAGTGATTGCCTAGGAGCTGCTCAGTGTGGAACCGTGATCCTGAGGGTGATATCTTCTTCTAGCTGAAATGCTAGGAGCGGACGGCAGGTGCTATTGTGTCGGCCCTATTTTCTAGTCTGTATGCCTCAGGCCGGTTGACAAAGGGTTCTGGTACCACACTGACCAATTGTAAGGCACGCTTTGCTCAACTCTGGTACTCTCTCTTCAAGTGCGTACATCAGTTCCATCAGCTCCATCAACTCCATCTGTTTCATCAGCCGCAACGGCTGAACTGGCACCTAGCACACAGGGACCAAGGACAAGCTCTGCCCTTGAAGGCACGACCCTTCGGTCCCAACCAGGACAGGCTCTACCCTTGGAGGCAAGTGTGATCTGTCTTCTCTTTTAACAGGCAAACATCGGCTGGAGGGGTAAGCGACGAAACTGCACCTTTAAACCGGTAGCAGACATCTGCCAACATCAGCCTACATCGGCCTCAACATAGCAGAGACGCAGATTGCGGAAAAGGGCAGCCAAAATGACTGGCCCATCAGGAGTAGTGGGGGTTGCGGCAAGGCAATCCTCAAACACAACAGGTGTTGTTGCGGGGCAGTCTTCAAACTCAATAGTGGCTGTCACAGGTCAGACTACTAGAGCAATTGTGAGTGCTACCGCACTGTCACAAGGTCTCAGATCTTTGGGAGGAATCCCGGTCTTTGAGGGGAATGACTTTCCGCTCGAGAGATGGCAGTTCCAATTGGGAATGAAAGTGTGCGGCTTCATCAAGCTACTAAAGGGAGAGGAGCAGGTTCATACGGTTGGCTCACTCGAGCACGAGGCATGGATGGAACGGAATCACATTGTCATGTCATTCCTAAGCAATGCAATTGCTAAGAAGTATGTTCCCATCATTGGCGGGTACACGTTGGCTTCCGAAGCTTACAACAAGCTCATGTGCGTGCACCAATCCACCTCCCTCGCAAAAAGATTGTTTATCCTACAACGACTGATCAGCATGTGGTAGAATTAGGGGGAATCAATTCCCGAGTTCCTACAGGAGTTTGAAGAACTCCTTGGCAAGGCTCACCAGATGAACTAGGACCTTGAAGAAAACATGCAAGCCATGATCCTCCTCATGGCGCTACCACAGAGCTGGAGCCCAATGATCACCGTCATGGGCGGCTGGAAGGAGGATGACCTGACGTACACGGCAGTGTCTGAGTACGTGAAAAACGACACAATGCGCCATAGCGCAAGTGAGGCTGGTTTCTCAGCCTATGCCGCACGCTACGGTGGCCACGAAAGCAGAGGGTCAGCCTCTGGTCAGAAAGGCGGTAGCGGAAGCGATAGTGGCGGAGGCAACAATGGCAGCAAGGCTCCCAAGCGACAGGGCAACTACCTCAACTTCGGCAAACCTGGGCACTCGGCAAGAGAGTGCAGGTCGCCAAAGAAGGAGGATGGTGGAAGCCGTGGGAACAAAAGCAGCAAAAAGGCTGGCAAAGGAGCCACCAACATGATGGCACAGAGCACGCCTCCAGCAAAAGGAGCGGTGCTGCTCAGGCCAAGAGCTTTCGGGCTTGAAACAGGCACCGATCATCACTCCAACAACGACAAGAAAGGATTTGTCTCCATTGGCCCCACAAAGCAGCGGTTCAGATGCGCAAACGGTAGCGTTGTGAACGCAAAGGGCATGGGAGACAAGCTGGTGAGCATCAGCCTCAATGGTGTGGAGAAGGATCTACGGCTATGTGATGTGGTCTACATGCCCTCATTTGCGGCAAACCTCCTGTCCATGTCCAAAATAACAGACAACGACATGACGGTGGTGTTCACGCAGAAGAAGGTGGTCATCGCCAGGAGCGAGGACATCAAGGTCCTCTACGCCAACAAAGATCTCGTGGCACAAGTCGCACGGGTTGACGGGCTTTACAAATTGCAGACAACGGCAACAAAGAGCTTAGAAGATGAGGGTCATGCAGGTGCGGCGGAGGCAGTGGTCTGTCTTGGCACCAATGGAAGAGAGCACACCAACGGCAAGTGAAACAAATATCCTCTGCCACAAAGGATGTAGACACTGAACTGTGGCATCGACGCTTTGGGCACGTTGCAAACAGCACGCTCCAAGTCATCCAACAACAACAACTGGTCTACGGCATGGATGGTTGCAAGAAGGATGCGGTTTGGTGTGGCAGCCTGTGTGAACCTTGCCTCCAAGGCAAGACCAAGAGAACGCGCTTGGAGCGCAACGGTTGCCGCATAGAATCAGCCCTTGAGCTGATTCACACTAACGTGTGTGGACCCTTTCGCACTGTGACAAACGGTGGTAGCAAGTATTTTCTAACCTTCATCGACGACCAAAGCCGCAAGGTGTGGATCTTCTTCCTCAAAACAAAGCGAGAGGTCAGAGAAAATTTGCAGGAATTTGTCGCCATGGTGGAGCAGCAGACTGGAAAGAAAGTCAAAGTAATGCGGAATGACAATGGTGGAGAGTATGAAGCATGCAAGGGCTGGTTGTGGAAACATGGGATCAACCACCTGCCCACAACGCCTTACACGCCGCAGAGCAATGGTGTTGCCAAACGGATGAATCAGACCATCCTCGGCATGGTACATAGCATGCTCTTTGATGCAAAGCTTCCACCACGGTTCTGGGTGGAAGCGGCAAGAAGACCATGCTATCTCGTCAACCTGAATCTTGCAGCTGCTCTAGGTAGGCGGAGACAGAAAAAGGGCAAGCAACAGATGACACCACAAGAAGTTTGGTCAGGGAAGAAGCCAGACGCATCACACCTGAAAAGATTCAGCTGCACCGCATGGGCAAAGGTCCAAGCGGGTGAGGGTGCCGGCAAGCTGGATGCAAGAGCGCAAAAGTGCGTTATGGTGGGCTATGAAACGGCCCACAAGACATACCAGTTGTGGGACCTGGCTGGAAGAAGACTCATCACCAGCCGGGACGTAACCTTTGACGAGAGGAAACCAGGCAAGGAAGAGATGCTTGATCCCACGCAAGCTCCAAAACAGGGAGAGTGGTTGGTGCTGCTGGAGTCAGGAGATCAAGCAGAGTATTCCCAAAAACTGGCAAGTGATGCCAGTGCAGCAGGCCGTGAAGAACAGTGGTGTCGTAGGGAGAGTGGCTGTGCAGGCTGACGCAGCTACGAGCTCCGACACAGAGTCGGAGACGTCCGAGGCCTCTGAAACCAGCTCGGACGTCAGTGGCTCTTCAAAAGAAGAAAACTTCACATCAGGGCAGCCAGCAGCATAGGAGCAACAGCATTGCGAAGATCCACCAGCAATGCAACATCGCAGCACACGACAAAGAAAGCAAACTCCAAAGTATGACGCCGACACCGGAAGCTGGACTGGACTGAGCTGGTCCTGTTTGGCTCAGGGAGAGCCGCTCACTGTGGCTGAGGTGCTGGCAAGGCCAGATGCGGCCAAGTGGAAGGAGGCGGTGAACAGCGAGCTTGCGTCCATCAAAGAAAATGGCACAAGGGATCTGGTGGACAGACCCGCTAACGCTCACGTGGTGGGCTTAAAGTTGGTGCTCAGGTTGAAACAGAAGCAAGATGAGAGCATCGACAAGTACAAGGAAAGGGTTGTGGGGAAAGGATTCTCACCATTTAGTCCCAATCATCCCAAATTCATGCACTACTATATCTGTGTACACCATACATTTCTCTGTACACGTAGATTCCAAGTACCTTCCTTGTACTCACCCATACATTAGGGCAACTTTCATAGAATGTTCCTAGTCGGACTGGAGGACAAACTCACATAATGAAGAATCGTCCTTGTAACTTCTACATGAACTTACACGTTAAGAGCTTTTCAAAGAATTTTGGTTGTGTACATGATGTCGTGTTACTTCTATGAAGTTTCTCCTCCTCGTACAAAAGTGTACGTTTGTATTCCATTGTCATATTAACTTCTATACACTCCCTCTATACACTCCCCTCAAGTGTCGTTACACTTTAATAATACATTTGTGTACACGATAATGTATCACTTCTATAAAGTTTCTCCTCCTTGTTCACAAGTGTACTTTTGTATGGTGCCATCACACAAAATTCTGTTCACTCCCTCATACAATCCCCTCATACACTTGCCACTTGGGAGGGGGGGGGAGGGGGAGAGGGTGGAGTCAGAGGAGGGGGGTCCAAATGACAAAAGTGTCTGAGACAAGTGTATGAAGCAGTGTATCACTTAACAAGTGTCGTTACGGTATAACAATACATTTGTGTACACAATAATCTATCCCTTCTATGAAGTTTCTCCTCCTTGTACAGAAGTGCACTTTTGTATGGCGCCATCATACAAAACTCTGTTCACTCCCTCATACAATCCTCTCATACACTTGCCACTTGGGGGGGGGGGGGGGGGGGGAGGGGGAGAGGGTGGAGTCAGAGGAGGGGGGTCCAAATGACAAAAGTGTCTGAGACAAGTGTATGAAGCAGTGTATCACTTAACAAGTGTCGTTACGGTATAACAATACATTTGTGTACACAATAATCTATCCCTTCTATGAAGTTTCTCCTCCTTGTACAGAAGTGCACTTTTGTATGGCGCCATCATACAAAACTCTGTTCACTCCCTCATACAATCCTCTCATACACTTGCCACTTGGGGGGGGGGGGGGGGGGGGAGGGGGAGAGGGTGGAGTCAGAGGAGGGGGGTCCAAATGACAAAAGTGTCTGAGACAAGTGTATGAAGCAGTGTATCACTTAACAAGTGTCGTTACGGTATAACAATACATTTGTGTACACAATAATCTATCCCTTCTATGAAGTTTCTCCTCCTTGTACAGAAGTGCACTTTTGTATGGCGCCATCATACAAAACTCTGTTCACTCCCTCATACAATCCTCTCATACACTTGCCACTTGGGGGGGGGGGGGGGGGGGGAGGGGGAGAGGGTGGAGTCAGAGGAGGGGGGTCCAAATGACAAAAGTGTCTGAGACAAGTGTATGAAGCAGTGTATCACTTAACAAGTGTCGTTACGGTATAACAATACATTTGTGTACACAATAATCTATCCCTTCTATGAAGTTTCTCCTCCTTGTACAGAAGTGCACTTTTGTATGGCGCCATCATACAAAACTCTGTTCACTCCCTCATACAATCCTCTCATACACTTGCCACTTGGGGGGGGGGGGGGGGGGGGAGGGGGAGAGGGTGGAGTCAGAGGAGGGGGGTCCAAATGACAAAAGTGTCTGAGACAAGTGTATGAAGCAGTGTATCACTTAACAAGTGTCGTTACGGTATAACAATACATTTGTGTACACAATAATCTATCCCTTCTATGAAGTTTCTCCTCCTTGTACAGAAGTGCACTTTTGTATGGCGCCATCATACAAAACTCTGTTCACTCCCTCATACAATCCTCTCATACACTTGCCACTTGGGGGGGGGGGGGGGGGGGGAGGGGGAGAGGGTGGAGTCAGAGGAGGGGGGTCCAAATGACAAAAGTGTCTGAGACAAGTGTATGAAGCAGTGTATCACTTAACAAGTGTCGTTACGGTATAACAATACATTTGTGTACACAATAATCTATCCCTTCTATGAAGTTTCTCCTCCTTGTACAGAAGTGCACTTTTGTATGGCGCCATCATACAAAACTCTGTTCACTCCCTCATACAATCCTCTCATACACTTGCCACTTGGGGGGGGGGGGGGGGGGGGAGGGGGAGAGGGTGGAGTCAGAGGAGGGGGGTCCAAATGACAAAAGTGTCTGAGACAAGTGTATGAAGCAGTGTATCACTTAACAAGTGTCGTTACGGTATAACAATACATTTGTGTACACAATAATCTATCCCTTCTATGAAGTTTCTCCTCCTTGTACAGAAGTGCACTTTTGTATGGCGCCATCATACAAAACTCTGTTCACTCCCTCATACAATCCTCTCATACACTTGCCACTTGGGGGGGGGGGGGGGGGGGGAGGGGGAGAGGGTGGAGTCAGAGGAGGGGGGTCCAAATGACAAAAGTGTCTGAGACAAGTGTATGAAGCAGTGTATCACTTAACAAGTGTCGTTACGGTATAACAATACATTTGTGTACACAATAATCTATCCCTTCTATGAAGTTTCTCCTCCTTGTACAGAAGTGCACTTTTGTATGGCGCCATCATACAAAACTCTGTTCACTCCCTCATACAATCCTCTCATACACTTGCCACTTGGGGGGGGGGGGGGGGGGGGAGGGGGAGAGGGTGGAGTCGGAGGAGGGGGGTCCAAATGACAAAAGTGTATGAGACAAGTGTATGAAGGAGTGTATCACTTAACAAGTGTTGCTACGCTGTAATAATACATTTGTGTACACGATAATCTATCACGTCTATGAAGATGCTCCTCCTTGTTCACAAGTGTACTTTTGTATGGCGCCATCATACAAAATTTTGTTCACTCCCTCATACAATCCCCCCATACACTTTGCACTTGACAGGGGAGGGGGAGGGGTAGGGGGATCCAAAGGGCAGCAGGATGTAAGTGTATAAATGAGTGTTTCACTCAACAAGTGACATTACGTTGAGATAATCCATTTGTGTACATGATCCCATATAAATTCCATGAAAGTTGTCCTCGTTGTACACAAGTGTATTTTTGTATGTCACTATCATACCAATTTTGTTCACTCTCTCATACAATCCCCTCATACACTTTCCACTTGGCGGGGGGGGAGGGGGAGTCGAAGGGGGGTCCAAATGATAAAAGTGTATGATGCAAGTGTAAGAAGGAGTGTATCACTGAACAAGTGACGTTACGTTGAAATAAAACATTTGTGTACATGATCTTATATGACCTTTATGATGCCTCTCCTCCTTGTACATAAGTGTACTTCTATGTGTTGCTGTCATACAAAAATCTGTTCACTCCCTCATACACTCCCCTCATACACTTTCCACTTGACAGGGGAGGAAGGCGGGGAGAGATCCAAAAGACAATAGTGTATGAGGTAAGTGTATGAAGGAGTGTATCAC
>SZWC01039531.1:0-12789 GCA_023375785.1 Penium margaritaceum
GCAGGAGACAACAAACGAATCGGCTCCTCCGTCTGTAGGCGGGCCAACTCTCGCTGATAGCGGCGGTAGGCTCGGAAAGCCTCTGCTCGCTCTTCGGCCGCCTCTGCTGCGCGTAATCCGACGTCCCGCGTGACCTCCTACCAACTCTCCACGCGGTGTGGCTCGTCGTCTCTGGGCAGCCTCTGTAGCCACGGCTGCCAGAACTGCTCCAGGGCTCCGCCTGCCGGGTGGTGCGCCCACTGCATCACTCCGAGGATCGTCCGTGCTCCGAGCCGGTGCGGGACATTGCAGCAACTGCAGATGGCGTAGAAGGTCACCGGAGAGTCCCACGGGACGCGCCTCGAGCGCGGTGGTTGGTGCTCTCGGGGAAACTCAGGGCCAGGCCATGACGGCTCCGCGACGTGCTCCTCGGGAAGCGGCCTTCCCATTCGAAGTCGGCACGCACGCCCACACCCGCACCGCCGCGACGCAGCGCGGATCCCGCTCGGTGGTACGCTCGAACCGAGGGGCAGCAATCTCTCGGTCTCAGCGATGGTCGCAGGACAAGCCTCCCGTCTTCGCGTCAGACGGGCGACCCGTGGCGTGACCCGCTCGTGAGCCGCGGGGCCTTGGAGTCGTGGGCTGGAAGGTTCGGAAGGCACTGCCTTGGTCCGTGTCCTAGCAGAGGAGCAGTTTTTCGTCGGCTCGCGTCAGCAGTTTATCTGATCANCATTCGAAGTCGGCACGCACGCCCACACCCGCACCGCCGCGACGCAGCGCGGATCCCGCTCGATGGTACGCTCGAACCGAGGGGCAGCAATCTCTCGGTCTCAGCGATGGTCGCAGGACAAGCCTCCCGTCTTCGCGTCAGACGGGCGACCCGTGGTGTGACCCGCTCGTGAGCCGCGGGGCCTTGGAGTCGTGGGCTGGAAGGTTCGGAAGGCACTGCCTTGGTCCGTGTCCTAGCAGAGGAGCAGTTTTTCGTCGGTTCGCGTCAGCAGTTTATCTGATCAGCAGTCTCCTTTTTCTCATCCTTCCTCTTTTTATCCCCTCCTCACGGCGCCTCTTCCCTGATCTCCTCTCACTCTCCAGCCCACTTCGCGGCTCGCACATCAAAACGCCTTTGGATAAGGCGCTTCGAATGCCGCTCCTATCTTCAAGGTTTGGACGCGGCTCCGCTCCCATCAAACTAGCCTCGGGCCGCACTCCTCTCCTTCTCGGTAGGTTTGGGTTGGTTCACACCGCCCGCCGCAATATCTCCCCTGCGCCTCGTCGCTTCCCGGAGTTGAACTGCCCTCTCGATAATCTCTTTCTCTCGCCCGAGCGGTCGTTGGATGATCCGCCGGTCTCCCCTTTTTCATTTTCCTCCTTGAACCCGGGTTCCGGCTCCCCTTTCTCTCGTTGTCCGGTGGATGAACGAAACATCATTAACAGTGAGCGAAAGGTCACGAGTGAGGAAGCAAAGCAATAGATGGTGGGCGAGGCGAACGCAGGCAGGAGGCGAGCAAAACGAAGACACGGCGGCGACGCCGCGGAACCGAAAGGGACCAGGATGTGTGGAACTGTTTTGGTTAAGCTAGGAGGGAATGAACGTCCTCCTTACAAGGGATAGGACAAGACAAAAGGGAAAGCAAAGGCTTATTGTGCACTAGCCGGACGTGATGGCGGTCAGGCCACTTATTAGGAGATTACTCGGTATCGTGCCATTGGTCGGTTCTCACCGTCAACGGTTTGTGTGTGATGGGACCGAGGTGGTTGATGCAGATGCTTGAACCGTTATTGAGAGTGCTTGGTATTTCTGAGAGCGGAAGAGCCAGAGAATCCTGGAGATGAACCCGTTAGATGTCCTGTCTTGATAGAGACATCATTCTGACAATAGCCGTGCAAAGCCAGCAAGGTCATGCATAGTACATGTGCACTGTGATTGGGTACTCTGACCGTGGCTGACTCGTGTTACGATGCGTAGAAGTTAAAGTTACTTGGTAAACGTTGTGGTCATGATCAGTGGCACATGCCAACTTTGTCAAGGCATTCTGCACAATAGCCACACCAAGCCACCAGTATTCTACATTGTTTGCACCTGCAAGATCATGCCTAGTACATCTGCACTATGATTGGACACTCTGATTGTGGCTGACTCGTGTAATGATTCATAGAAGTTAAAGTCACTTGGTTAACTTTGTGGTCATGGTCTGTGGCATATGCCAACTTTGTCAAGGCATCACGCACAATAGCCGCACTGAGCCACCAGTGTTTTACCTTGCTGATACCTGCAAGGTCATGCATATTACATCGGCACTGTGATTGGGTACACTGACCGTGGCGGACTCGTGTTACGATGCGTATAAGTTAAAGTCACTTGGTAAACTTTGTGGTCATGGTCAGTGGCACAGGCCAACTTTGTCGAAGCATTGCGTACAATAGCCACACCGAGCCACCGGTATTCTACCTTGTTTATACCTGCAAGATCATGCATAGTACATGTGCACTGTGATTGGGAACTCTGACCGTGGCTGACTCGTGTTACAATTTGTAGACGTTCAAGTCACTTGGTGAACTATGTGGTCATGGTCAGTTGCACAAGCCAACTCTGTCAAGACATTGCGCACAATAGCCACGCAAATCCAATGGGTATTTACCTTGTTTATACCTGCAAGGTCATGCATAGTACAAATGCACTATAATTGGGCACTCTGACCGTGGCTGACTCGTGTTACAATTTGTAGACGTTCAAGTCACTTGGTGAACTATGTGGTCATGGTCAGTTGCACAAGCCAACTTTGTCAAGACATTGCGCACAATAGCCACGCAAATCCAATGGGTATTTACCTTGTTTATACCTGCAAGGTCATGCATAGTACAAATGAACTATAATTGGGCACTCTGACTGTGGCTGACTCGTGTTACAATTCGCAGAAGTTAAAGTCACATGGATACGTTTGTGGTCATGGTCAGTGGCACATGCCAACTTTGTCAAGGCATCGCGCACAATAGCCGCACTGAGCCACCAGTGTTTTACCTTGTTTATACCTGCAGGTTTATGCCTAGTACACGTGCACTTTAATTGGGCACTCTTACAGTGGCTGACTCGTTTCATGATTCATGTATGTTTAAGGTACTTGGATAAATATGTGGTCATGATAAATGTGTGGTGCACCTGCCAACTTTGTCAAGGCTTTGCGCACAATAGCCACGCCAAGCCACCAGTTGTTTACCTTGTCTATACCTGCAAGGCCATGCATACTACATGTGCACTGTGATTGGGCACTCTGACCGTGGCTGACTCGTGTTACGCTGCGTAGACGTTAAAGTCACTTGGTAAAATTTGTGGTCATGGTCAGTGGCACAGGCCAACTTTGTCGAGGCATTCCGCACAATAGCCGCAAAGAACCAACAGTGTTTTACCTTGTTTGTACCTGCAACTAGCACACGTGCACTGTGATTGGGCACTCTAACCGTGGCTGACTCATGAGATGATTCATAGAAGTTAGAGCCACTTGGTTGACTTTGTGGTCATGGTCAGTTGCACAGGGCAACTTTATCAAGGCATTGCCCACAATAGCCACACCAAGCCACCGGGTTTTACCTCGTCTATACCTGCAAAACCATGCATATTAGATGTGCACTGTGATTGGGCACTCTAACCGTGGCTGACTCATGAGATGATTCATAGAAGTTAAAGTCACTTGGTTGACTTTGTGGTCATGGTCAGTTGCACAGGGCAACTTTATCAAGGAATTGCCCACAATAGCCACACCAAGCCACCGGGTTTTTACCTTGTCTATACCTGCAAAACCATGCATATTAGATGTGCACAGTGATTGGGCACTCTGACCGTGGCTGACTCATGTTACAATTCGTAGACGTTAAAGTCACTTGGTAATCTTTGTGGTTCTGGTCAGTGGCACATGCCAACTTTGTCAAGGCATTGTGCACAATAGCCACACCAAGCCACCGGTATTCTACCTTTTTTATACCTGCAAGGTCATGCATCGTACATGTGCACTTTGATTGGGCACTCTGACCATGGCTGACTCATGTTACAATTCGTATAAGTTAAAAGTACTTGGTTTACTTTGTCGTCATGGTCAGTTACACATGCCAACATTTTCAGGGCATTGCGCACAATAGCCACACAAAGACACCGGTTTGTTTTACCTTTTTTATACCTGCATGGTCATGCATAGTACATGTGCACTGTGATTGGGCACTCTGACCGCGGCTGACTTGTGTCATTATTCATAGAAGGTCAAGTCACTTGGATGTATTTGTGGTCATGGTCAGTTGCACATGCCAACTTTGTCCGGGCATTGCGCACAAAAGCCATGCCTGGCCTCTGGTTTTTTGCCTTGTCCATACCAGCAAGGTCATGCATACTTCATGTGCACTGTGATTGGGCACTCTGACTGTAGCTAACTTGTGTTACGATGCGTAGAAGTTAACGTCACTTGGACAACTTTGTGGTCATGGTCATTGGCACATGCCAACGTTGTCAAGGCATTGTGTACAATAGCCACAACGAGCCACCAGTATTCTACCTTGTTTATACCTGCAAGGTCATGCATTTTACACGTGCACTATGATAGGGCACTCTGACCGTGGGTGTCTCGTGTTACGATGCGTAGACGTTAAAGTCACTTGGTAAACTTTGTGGTCATGGTCAGTGGAACATGCCAACTTTGCCAGGGCATCACGCACAAAAGCCGCACTAAGACACCAGTATTTTATCTTATTTATACCTGCATGGTCATGCATTGTACATGTGCACTATGATAGGGCACTCTGACCGTGGCTGACGCATGTGATAATTGATAGAAGTTAAAGTCACTTGGAAAACTTTGTTGTCATGGTCAGTTAAACAGGCGAACATTGTCAAGGCATTGCGCACGCTAACCCCACCAAGCTGCCCGGTTTCTACCTTGTTCATACCTGCACGTTTATGCCTAGCACACGTGCACTGTGATTGGGCATTCTAACGGTGGCTGACTCGTGTCACGATGCGTAGAAGTTAACGTCACTTGGATACCTTTGTGGTCTTGGTCAGTGGCACGGGACAACTTTGACAGGGCATTGTCCACAATAGCCGCACCAAGCCACCAATGTTTTACCTTGCTTAAACTAAACCTGCAAGTTTATGCCTAGCACACGTGCACTGTGATTGGGCATTCTAACGGTGGCTGACTCGTGTCACGATGCGTAGAAGTTAACGTCACTTGGATACCTTTGTGGTCTTGGTCAGTGGCACGGGACAACTTTGACAGGGCATTGTCCACAATAGCCGCACCAAGCCACCAATGTTTTACCTTGCTTAAACTAAACCTGCAAGTTTATGCCTAGCACACGTGCACTGTGATTGGGCATTCTAACGGTGGCTGACTCGTGTCACGATGCGTAGAAGTTAACGTCACTTGGATACCTTTGTGGTCTTGGTCAGTGGCACGGGACAACTTTGACAGGGCATTGTCCACAATAGCCGCACCAAGCCACCAATGTTTTACCTTGCTTAAACTAAACCTGCAAGTTTATGCCTAGCACACGTGCACTGTGATTGGGCATTCTAACGGTGGCTGACTCGTGTCACGATGCGTAGAAGTTAACGTCACTTGGATACCTTTGTGGTCTTGGTCAGTGGCACGGGACAACTTTGACAGGGCATTGTCCACAATAGCCGCACCAAGCCACCAATGTTTTACCTTGCTTAAACTAAACCTGCAAGTTTATGCCTAGCACACGTGCACTGTGATTGGGCATTCTAACGGTGGCTGACTCGTGTCACGATGCGTAGAAGTTAACGTCACTTGGATACCTTTGTGGTCTTGGTCAGTGGCACGGGACAACTTTGACAGGGCATTGTCCACAATAGCCGCACCAAGCCACCAATGTTTTACCTTGCTTAAACTAAACCTGCAAGTTTATGCCTAGCACACGTGCACTGTGATTGGGCATTCTAACGGTGGCTGACTCGTGTCACGATGCGTAGAAGTTAACGTCACTTGGATACCTTTGTGGTCTTGGTCAGTGGCACGGGACAACTTTGACAGGGCATTGTCCACAATAGCCGCACCAAGCCACCAATGTTTTACCTTGCTTAAACTAAACCTGCAAGTTTATGCCTAGCACACGTGCACTGTGATTGGGCATTCTAACGGTGGCTGACTCGTGTCACGATGCGTAGAAGTTAACGTCACTTGGATACCTTTGTGGTCTTGGTCAGTGGCACGGGACAACTTTGACAGGGCATTGTCCACAATAGCCGCACCAAGCCACCAATGTTTTACCTTGCTTAAACTAAACCTGCAAGTTTATGCCTAGCACACGTGCACTGTGATTGGGCATTCTAACGGTGGCTGACTCGTGTCACGATGCGTAGAAGTTAACGTCACTTGGATACCTTTGTGGTCTTGGTCAGTGGCACGGGACAACTTTGACAGGGCATTGTCCACAATAGCCGCACCAAGCCACCAATGTTTTACCTTGCTTAAACTAAACCTGCAAGTTTATGCCTAGCACACGTGCACTGTGATTGGGCATTCTAACGGTGGCTGACTCGTGTCACGATGCGTAGAAGTTAACGTCACTTGGATACCTTTGTGGTCTTGGTCAGTGGCACGGGACAACTTTGACAGGGCATTGTCCACAATAGCCGCACCAAGCCACCAATGTTTTACCTTGCTTAAACTAAACCTGCAAGTTTATGCCTAGCACACGTGCACTGTGATTGGGCATTCTAACGGTGGCTGACTCGTGTCACGATGCGTAGAAGTTAACGTCACTTGGATACCTTTGTGGTCTTGGTCAGTGGCACGGGACAACTTTGACAGGGCATTGTCCACAATAGCCGCACCAAGCCACCAATGTTTTACCTTGCTTAAACTAAACCTGCAAGTTTATGCCTAGCACACGTGCACTGTGATTGGGCATTCTAACGGTGGCTGACTCGTGTCACGATGCGTAGAAGTTAACGTCACTTGGATACCTTTGTGGTCTTGGTCAGTGGCACGGGACAACTTTGACAGGGCATTGTCCACAATAGCCGCACCAAGCCACCAATGTTTTACCTTGCTTAAACTAAACCTGCAAGTTTATGCCTAGCACACGTGCACTGTGATTGGGCATTCTAACGGTGGCTGACTCGTGTCACGATGCGTAGAAGTTAACGTCACTTGGATACCTTTGTGGTCTTGGTCAGTGGCACGGGACAACTTTGACAGGGCATTGTCCACAATAGCCGCACCAAGCCACCAATGTTTTACCTTGCTTAAACTAAACCTGCAAGTTTATGCCTAGCACACGTGCACTGTGATTGGGCATTCTAACGGTGGCTGACTCGTGTCACGATGCGTAGAAGTTAACGTCACTTGGATACCTTTGTGGTCTTGGTCAGTGGCACGGGACAACTTTGACAGGGCATTGTCCACAATAGCCGCACCAAGCCACCAATGTTTTACCTTGCTTAAACTAAACCTGCAAGTTTATGCCTAGCACACGTGCACTGTGATTGGGCATTCTAACGGTGGCTGACTCGTGTCACGATGCGTAGAAGTTAACGTCACTTGGATACCTTTGTGGTCTTGGTCAGTGGCACGGGACAACTTTGACAGGGCATTGTCCACAATAGCCGCACCAAGCCACCAATGTTTTACCTTGCTTAAACTAAACCTGCAAGTTTATGCCTAGCACACGTGCACTGTGATTGGGCATTCTAACGGTGGCTGACTCGTGTCACGATGCGTAGAAGTTAAAGTCACTTGGATAAATTTGTGGTCATGGTCAGTTGCACATGCCAAATTTGTCAAGGCATTGTGCACAGTTGCCACACCGAGCCACCCGTAATCTACCTTGTTTATACCTGCAATGTCATGCATAGTACATGTGCACTGTGATTGGGCAATCTGACTGTGGCTGACTTGTGTTATAATTCGTAGAAGTTAAAATCACTTGGTTCACTTTGGAGTCATGGTCAGTTGCACGTGCCAACTTTGTCAATGCATCGCACACAATAGCCACACCAGGCCACCGGGTTTTTACCTTGTTTATACATGCAAGGTCATGCATAGTACATGTGCACTGTAATTGGGTACTCTGACAGCGGCTAACTTGTGTTACAATTTGTAGAAGTTAAGGTCACGTGGATACGTTTGTGGTCATGGTCAGTGGCACATGCCAACTTTGTCAAGGCATCGCGCACAATAGCCGCACTGAGCCACCGGTATTTTACCTTGTTTGTACCTGCAAGTTTATTCCTAGCACACGTGCACTTTGATTGCGAACTCTGACTGTGGCTGACTCATGTGATGATTCATAGGAGTTAAAGTCACTTGGTACAATTTGTGGTCATGGTCAGTTGAACAGGACAACTTTGTCAAGGCATTGGGCACAATGGCCACACAGAGCCAACATAATTCTACCTTGTTTGCACCTGCAAGATCGTGCATAGTAATGTGCACTGTGATTGGGCACTCTGACCGCGGCTGACTCGTGTTACAATTCGTAGAAGTGAAAGTCCCTTGGATAAATTTGTGGTCATGGTCAGTGGCACATGTCAACTTTGTCAAGGCATTGCGCACAATAGCAGNGGTCATGCATAGTGTATGTGCACTGTAATTGCGCACTTTGACTGTGGCTGACTCGTGTTACAATTCGTAGAGGTTAAAGTCACTTGGATCAGTTTGTGGTCATGGTCAGTGGCACATGCCAACTTTGTCAAGGCATTGCGCACAATAGCCACACCAAGCCACCGGTTTTTTTACCTTGTTTATACCTGTAAGGTCATGCATAGTGTATGTGCACTGTAATTGCGCACTTTGACTGTGGCTGACTCGTGTTACAATTCGTAGAGGTTAAAGTCACTTGGATCAGTTTGTGGTCATGGTCAGTGGCACATGCCAACTTTGTCAAGACATTGCGCACAATAGCCACACCGAGCCACCAGCATTCTTCCTTGGTTGTACCTGTAAGATCATGCCTAGTACATCTGCACTGTGATTGGACACTCTGACCGTGGCTGACTCGTGTTATGATCAATACAAGTAAAATTCACTTGGATATATTTGTAGTCATGGTCAGTTGCACAGGCCAACTTTGTCAAGGCCTTTCTTACAATAGCCAAATCCAAGCCACCTGTTTTTTATCCTGTTCATACCTGCAAGGACATGCATTTTACACGTGCACTGTGATTGGGCACAATGACCGTTGCTGACTCATGTTACAATTCAGAGAAATTAAAGTCACTTGGTGAACTTTGTGGTCATGGTCAGTTACACAGGCCAACTTTGTCAAAGCATTGCGCACAATAGCCACACGAAGCCACCGGGTTTTTACCTTGTTCATACCAGCAAGATCATGCATAGTACATAAGCACTGTGATTGGGCAATCTGACCATCGCTGACTCGTGTTACATTTTGTATAAGTTTAAGTCACTTGGATAAGTATGTGGTCATGGTCAGTGGCACATGCCAACTTTGTCAAGTCATCGCTCGCAATAGCCTCACTGTGCCACTAGTGTTTTACCTTGGGTATACCTGCAAGCTTTTATTGGAAAAAGGACAGCCGTCGGATTACCTCGATCCAATGATCTACTGGGCTGACTCATGTGATGATTCATAGAAGTTAACGTCACTTGGTTAACTTTGTGGTCATGGTCAGTGGTACATGCCAACTTTGTCAAGGCATCGCGCACAATAGCCGCACTGAGCCACCTGTGGTTTACCTTGCTTATACCTGCAAGGTCATGCATAGTACATCTGCAGTATGATTGGGCACTCTGATTGTGGCCGACTCGTGAAACGATGCGTAGAAGTTAAATTCACTTGGTAAACTTTGTTGTCATGGTCAGTGGCACAGGCCAACTTTGTCAACGCATTGCGCACAATAGCCGCACCAAGCCACCAGTATTCTACCTTACNGATTCATAGCCGTTTAAGGTGCTTGGTAAACTTTGTGGTCATGGTCAGTGGCACATGCCAAATTTGTCAAGACATTACGCACAATAGCCACACTGAGCCACCAGTATTCTACCTTGTTTGCACATGCAAGATCCTGCTTAATAAATCTGCACTGTTATTGGACACTCTAACCTTGACTGACTTGTGTTATGGTCAATAGAAGTTAAAGTTACTTGGATACATTTGTGGTCATAGTCAGTGACACATGCCAACTCTGTCAAGGAATTACGCACAATAGCCACACCAAGCAAGCAGTATTCTGCCTTGTTTGTACGTGCAAGATCATGCCTAGTAAATCTGCACTTTGATTAGATACTCTGACCGTGGCTGACTCGTGTTATGATCAATAGAAGTATAATTCACTTGGATACATTTGTGGTCATGGTCAGTGGCACATGCCAACTTTGTCAAGGCATTGCGCACAATAGCCACACGAAGCCACCAGAATTCTACCTTGTTTGTACCTGTAAGGTCATGCCCAGTATATCTGCACTGTGACTGGAAACTCTAACCGTGGCTGACTCGTGTTATGATTCATAGCCGTTTAAGGTACTTGGTAAACTTTGTGGTCATGGTCAGTGGCACATGCCAACTTTGTTGAGGCATTGCGCACAATAGCCAAACACAACCACCAGTATTCTACCTTGTTTGCACCTGCAAGATCATGCCTAGTAGATCTGCACTGTTATTGGACACCCTGACCATGGCTGAATTGTGTTGTCATCAATAGAAGTAAAAGCCACTTGGCTACATTTGTGGTCATGGTCAGGGCACATGCCAACTTTGTGGAGACATTGCGTACAATAGCCACACTGAGCCACTAGTATTCTACCTTGTTTGTACCTGCAAGATCATGCCTAGTAGATCTGCACTGTTATTGGACACTCTGATAGTGGCTGACTTGTGATATGATCAATAGAAGTAAAAGTCACTTGGATACATTTGTGTTCATAGTCAGTGACACATGCCAACTTTGTCAAGGCATTGCACACAATGGCCAGACCGAGCCACCAGTACTCTGCCTTTTTTGTACGTGCAAGATCATGCCTAGTACATCTGCATTGTGATTAGACACTCTAACCGTGGCTGACTCGTGTTATGTTCAATAGAAGTAAAAGTCACTTGAATACATTTGTGGTCATGGTCAGTGGCACATGCCAACTTTGTCAAGGCATTGCGTACAATAGCCACACCGGGCCACCAGTATTCTACCTTGTTTGCACCTGCAATATCATTGCAAGTACATCTGCACTGTGATTGGACAGTCTGACTGTGGCTGACTCGTGTTATGATTCATAGCCGTTTAAGGTACTTGGTAAACTTTGTGGTCATGTTCAGTGGCACATGCCAACTTTGTCCAGGCATTGCGCACAATAGTCGTACCAAGCCACCAGTTTTTGACCTTGTTTATACCTGTAAGGTCATGCCTAGTACATCTGAACCGTGATTGGGCACTCTGACCGTGGCTGACTCATGTTACGATTCGTAGAAGTTCAAATCACTGTTAAAATTTGTGATCATGGTCAGTGGCACATGCCACCTTTTTCAAGGAATTGCGCACAATAGACGCACCGAGCCACCAGTATTCTACCTTGTTTATACCTGTAAGGTGATGTCCAGTATATTTGCACTGTGATTGGACACTCTGTCCGTGGCTGACTCGTGTTATTATTCATAGCCATTAAGGGACTTGGTAAACTTTGTGGTCATGGTCAGTGGCACATGCTAACTTTGTCAAGGTATTGCGCACAATAGCCACATCGAGCCACCAGTATTGTACCTTTTTTGTACCTACAAAATCATGCCGTTTAAGGTCACTTGGTGAACATTGTGGTCATGGTCAGTGGCACATGCCAACGTTGTCAAGGCATTGCGCACAAAAGCTACTCCGAGCTACCAGTATTCTACCTTGTTTATACCTGCAAGGTCTTGCATATTAGATGTGCACTGTGATTGGACACTCTGACTGTAGCTGACTCGTATTATGATCAATAGAAGTAAAAGTCACTTGGATACATTTGTGGTCATGGTCAGTGGCACAAGCCAACTTTGTCAAGGAATTGCACACAATAGCCTCACCAAGCCACCAGTTTCATACCTTGTTTGTACCTGCAAGGTCATGCCTGATACATCTCCACTGTGATTGGGCACTCTGACCGTGGCTGACTCGTGTTATGATTCGTATAAGTTAAAGTCACTTGGTGAACTTTGTGGTCATTGTAAGTGGCACTTGCCAGCTTTGTCAAGGCATTCCGCACAATAGCCGTGCCAAGCCACCAGTATTGTACATTGTTTACACCTGCATGATCATGCCTAGTACATCTGCACTGTGATTGTACACTCTGACCGTGGCTGACTCGGGTTATGATCAATAAAAGTAAAAGTCAATTCGATACATTCATGGTCATGGTCAGTGGCAAATGCCAGCTTTGTCAAGGCATTGCGTACAATAGCCACACCAATCCACCAGTATTCTACCTTTTTTGTACGTGCAAGGTCAAGTCCAGTATATCTGCACTGTGATTGGACACTCTGACCATGGCTGACTTGTGTTATGATTCACAGCCGTTTAAGGTACTTGGTAAACTTTGTGGTCATGGTCAGTGCCACATGCCAACTTTGTCAAGGCATTGCGCACATTAGCCGTGCCAAGACACTGATTTTTTACCCTGTTTATACCTGCAAGGTCATGCATATTAGTTATGCGCTGTGATTGGGCACTCTGACCGTGGCTTTAGGGTCATGGTCAGTGGAACATGCCAACTTTGCCAGGGCATCACGCACAAAAGCCGCACTGAGCCAACAGTATTTTACCTTGCTTGTACTTGCAAGGTCATGCATAGTACATGTGCAATGTGATTGGGC
>SZWC01039532.1:1982-12782 GCA_023375785.1 Penium margaritaceum
TCTTGCATCGGAGATACGCCGGAGTACATGCTTCAGGCTAGTTTGGAACACTACGATTCACCGCCTCTGTCCCCTGAATGCACTCGAGGTCGACAACTGAGCACAGATTGCCAAAATCGAGGTCAAGGGTCGAGCATCCCTCGAAATGTAAGGCTGTGTAAGACGGGCAGCCAGGTAACGACTCGAGATCTGTCGATCTTGAGCTCATGCCCTTGACGACAGAGGCGGCAAATGGCCGAGATCCACACTTTCCTGGACATGTGCATTCTTGCATGGCTGCGGGAGGGGCCATGATTGTTGGCCCCTCACGGTTTTATCTTCGGACCGTTCCATTTGGCTTGTGCGTACAATGTGGCTGGCTTGTGAGCACCACAGAGAAAAGAAAAGAAGGAAAAAAAAAGGCATCCCGGAGGAATCCACGGCCATCACCTTTGCGTGAGGGGGATCGGCGACGTGGAGGGAGATGGGCCTAAGAGAGGGGGCGGCGTTCTCACTCGAGAGAACTTCATCGTGGGGCGCACGACCGCCGCCGCCACCACCACGCTCTTGCGCAGGCTGACGATGCCTCTGGTCCAAGCACCATCACTGCCGATGCCGATGCGTGCGTGCGTGCCCCACCTGTTCTCAGACGTCTTAGAGAATCAGATCCCGCCCACGCGTGGGAAGTCTCCGTTGCTCTCCTGCGCTACCCCAGCCGCTGCCGACGGAAAATGAAATCCTGAGCCGTATGACTTACTGGATGAATCAACAGACGGAAGATTAGAGCCGCCGTTTGCCCTGGGTCAGCTCGCTCTCAACCCTCCACCCCTCACACGCCGGCCCTTCCATTCGGCTGCTCATTCTCTACACGACAGCATTGCTGATCTGGCACCCGCGGCCGTGTGCTGTGATAAGCGGTGATACTGCCTTATGTCAGCTGAGACGAGGTGCGATTCGCGGTGTTCGTGCACTGCAACGGGCCCACCTGCATCGCTAATCCGAGAATTCGGACACGATTTGCCCGTGCTCATCAGATCCGAGTGCGTCTCGCCCTTCCCTGCACCAGCCAGCCACGCGAGAAGATCCCG
The DNA here is from genome assembly GCA_023375785.1 of Penium margaritaceum. NCBI lineage: Eukaryota > Viridiplantae > Streptophyta > Zygnematophyceae > Desmidiales > Peniaceae > Penium > Penium margaritaceum. The sequence goes on from SZWC01039532.1 coordinate 3,050, forward strand.
CAAGAGACCAAATTTAGGGCTCAAGCAGCCGGCGCATGCGCATTGGGTTGCCCCGACAGGGCACAGTGGGCCGAAGTGGTTGTACAGTGCAGTCCTCCACCGGGTGTGACGGAAAATTCACAGCTGAAGCCTCTCCTGAGGACGTGGGACGGCAAACGCCGACATGGTGCTTGCCGCTCACTGAGTTCAGCTTGAGGCGTTCTGGCCCACGCCGAGGGACCCTTTGGGTGAGGCTGGTTGTAGTTGGAATCGATGGTTGGCCGAATTCAACCATCGATTCCAACCAAATTAGACGTTGCCACGCAACTTCCTTCAACCTGTTGGTTGAGTGCAGCTACTGCACAGTTTAAGCGTGCGATTGTCGAATTTTTTCTACGAGGAGTAGAGGTACCAGGCGAGGTTCGATGCGTCTTTTGTTTTTGGTAGACTGCATGTTTGCTTTTGGGGCAAGCGACGGTGACAAAAGATGTTGGTCTGCTCATTGTTAGGGTCTGTTTAGTCCGTCGGATCTGACTTCCTCCTATCCGGACAGCGCCACTCTCTATCCGGACGTCCTGACACAAAGTAGCTCGTAAGCCTCTTTACCGACGGCTGATGCGACTGGACCCAGCCAGCAACAAAACGGTCGGGTCCAAAGAGGACCTTTTTCAAAGGAGTGAGAAATATTCCCCATCCAACCATCAGCTCTTGGTCCGACGATGGTTGGACCGGGAGGTGGCGATTGTTGAATGTGTTTGGAGGAGTTGGTTGAGCGACAAGCGCAGAGCATGGCCGCTCTTCTGCCATGCTCTGCACGTTGCAAAACGCATGGGGATGGAATTGTCTTCATTCCCGTCGCGATGGAACTGATCCGACGATACAAGGGATGTGTAATGGCCACTTCAACACGGACTCTTAAGCATGTGTCATGGTGGTGTCTCAAACACATGCACAAAAGTTTGGAATATTGCATATTCGCAAGTTGAAAACGGAGGAAAAGGCCTCCGCACATGTGAAAATCGATGTTCCAACCATCAAAGCCAACTAACCAGGCGCGAGTTGAAAATCTTCAACCGAACCACGCCACCAGCCTCACCCTTTCCGTTCTGGCAATGGTGATCCTTCAGCAAGTGGATTCCATGCAGTGATGAATGAAGTCGACAATAACCGCGTTTGGCAACCTGTTTTAGTGTAGTTGTAGTGAGCGTCGAACCTGACCCGTAGGTTATTTCCACGTCTGGCCGGACCGAAGTCTGCATCGGCAGGAAGATTATTTTACCGCTTTCTTGGGTTGTAGTGGACCTTGGTTCGGACAGGCTCGGCACAAAATTTTGTGACAAAACCCACAAAAAGGGGCTTGTTGTGGGCATTTGTCGTAGCCCTTTTGTACATTTTCAAAAACACAGGAATAAATCTTGCCTAGCATTGAACAGCCACGATCGATCCACACAGCACCCACTCGAACTTTATAATTCGCAAGTTTGATTCAAACAACCAAACTCACGCTCCGGGTTGGGCCTCGATTCGCCCGTCCAAAGCGGCTTTCCGTCGATGCGCACTCGAAGCGCCACCCAACTACTCCATGCATATGTGACGACTCGCCACGCCACAACACCACGTGTCTCACCATGGATTCCACGCAGAATTCTTCCGTCGTCCTCCCCGACGCTTCTACTCCACAGTCCGCCTTCGCTCCATACATGCCTGCCCCTCATGGTGTTCGCGAGACCTCCGGGATCTCCGCCGCCGTGTCGCAGTGGGTGTCTTCCATTCCTGACGATCGCGACCACATTCCATTAACCGCTCGTATCCAAAACGCCCAACGCAACATGCGAGACGTACACCGCGGCCAGTACGTTGACCTCACTAGGTTTGCCACCGCAAGCACCCCGTACAACCAGGTGCCGTTGGTCGGAAACGATCGTGCGGCCTACGTCCGTGGGGAGCATGTGCCAGCACCACCTTACGCTTCTCGCTACGTCGAAGCCGACATCGCCCCCCCGCCCGCGTCATGGGAGCGTACGCCACCACCCAAGCTTCCAGATCGGGTGCATGGCGTTGTGGACAAGCCAACAGCGTCGGCAACGACCGCCATGGGTCCGGACCGTACTACGTGGCCACCGGGTCGCATGGTGTGGAACGTCAAGCGGGACGTCGCCCTCCTCCGCATGGCCGTGGACCATGCGCCTAGCTTCCGCAACTCCGTCGGGTGGCTCTCCAAGCTCTACAACTATATTGCGCCTATGCTAGCCGAAGACTTCGGATTTGACAAGGACTTCATGAAGGGGTCGATGGTACGTTCACGCATGTCCATTTTGACGGGCATNTGGAAGCATGCTCATTCGTTGATTGGGTTAAGCGGAAGTGCCTTGAACCGCACAACGTGGATGATTGAGTTTTCCCAAGAGAAATGGTAGGACGTGCGTAAGCTCAACATTGAACAAGGGAGGTTGGAAGGGAAGACAATGCCGTGGTATGACTTGGCAACCAAGCTTTTTGCGCCGGACAAGGCATGTGGTGCCAATATGCTCTCTAGCGAAAACATGCCTCCCGTGGGTGTTGAAGAGGGACCTGACATTCCCACGGAAGAGGAGTCACGGAAGACAAGGAAGAAGACGGTGATTGAGTGTCACTTTGAGAAGGTCGACAAGATGGTACGTGGTGCGGCGAAGATGGAGTGCATCATAAAGGACGACGGATCAAAGACAACATATGGCATGGCCGTGCCCATGGTTAATGCCGACACCAACATCCATGGATCGCACAAGCTACCATTACTAGATGCGTTCAAGGTCAATGAAGCGGCATGTGAGGACTATGTGCATTCCGTTGGTGAATTACGAGCACAAGTGGCCTATCGCAAATTCGGTATTGATCCATCAACGAATGGCCGCAAGAAGTGACCGCATGTAGACATTGAGGAAGAGGGGGGGGTTGGCCGCAAATGAGAACATTGATGACTATTATTGAGTATGTATTACATCATTAAATCATCATCGTCTTCACTGTCATCATCCCCATCCCAAGTTGAGTACTCCACCCACATGTCTTGTGCTATTTGCTCTCTCAAATCATGCATGGCGGCATCCCCATATCGACGTCCTCTTCCCGATTGTTGGCGTGGTGCCGCTTGTTGCAATGGCACTTCCATGTTTTGCTCTCCCAACTCCGGATGTTGGTGCATCCGGATTAGGTTGTGCATGATGAAACATGNAACCGTGCCTTAAGAATTCCAAACGCACGCTCAATGCATGATCATGCGGCCGCATGATGTCTATACGAAAAGCTCTTGCGGGTCCGTGGGTGGAAAGGCACCAAACTCGGTAAGGTGGTAGCGTCGCCCACGGAAAGGAGGCATCAATCCATAACCTTCGGGAAATGCCACATCCGCTAGGTAGTACTTGTTTAGTGGCAACCGAAAACCACGTGTCAAAGATGCATTGAACACACGTGCGTCATGTGCGGACCCTTCCCATCCCACCAATGTGAATGTGAACCTTTAGTCGGGATCATAAGCGGCAAGGACATTTTGTGTCACACGACTACGTCGGTTGATGTATGCACCACGTCGCAATGCGGGAACAATGACGGGAATGTGGGTACCGTCTATTGCACCCATACAGTTGGAAAACCATGGCATGTATTCACGTCGATCACTCCATGCCGTTGATGGCGAATCCCCTTCGCGCGGTTGATGAATGACTACATTAGACAATGACAACATGGCAGCGACAACTTCACGAACGGTCCGATGTATAGTGGCGGCCGAACGTTGGAAACGTTCAGCCAACTCCCGAATGGACATGGCATGACAAACGTACATGAGCCAAATGAGAACCTTCTCCGAAATGGGGAGGTTGGTGTCGCGTATGTCCGTGTTGTTCGTGATGTACGCCACAATGCTCGTCCATGTGGCGGTGAGCATGCGGGTGACATTGAAGATGCGGGTAGGATGTCCATTGATTAGTTCTTGAAGCCATGGATACGCTCCAAAAACACCGGTGTGCATGGGCCGCCGGACAAAACAGCGCAAAAGCATACGGAGTAGTTCCGTGAGGAGGTCAAAGATTGCATGGCGGATACGCATGTGGAGGCAAACTGCACAGCGAATGATGGCTTGGCATGCGGTAGCTCGGCGAGAGGCAGGATCCATGGCTTCACGTTCGTGTACACTGGACTTGGTGTGAATTGGGGGGTGAGCGTGCCTTTGTGTTGATGCCTTGACTTGTATTGCCATGCACGAGTCGTGAGAGGGCGACACGACGTCCTAGCCGTTGACGCGAACCGACGTCGTAGCCGTTCGAACGTCTCGGGGTTCGCTCGAACCGACGGGTCTCCAGTTCAAAATCTGTCGGACGTATGTCAAGCCTGACGTGGTAAATAAATTGAGGGAAACGAGCCGAAAGAAGCGGTAAGAAAAGATTATCCACAACAGCGGGACTACAACCCACAAAACCGCCAAAAGTAGGTTCGACACTTCCTATGAAGAAAAAGGGGTCCTCGAACGCGGCAAATGGCGGCCAACTTCGTGGCTGGCCAGATCGCGAAGTTGTGGGCCACAACAACGTGGTTGATGAAGGTCAACTAGAAACCACTTCACTCGATATCTAATAGTCCGGTTAGTACAGAGCTCATAGGAAAGACAGCCAGAGGGGAAATGTTGGAATGGTCCATCCTACGGTCCAGCTATCCTCTCTCACAAAAGAAGTAATCTCACCAAGATGAACAACATACAAAATTGAACGGTTGATGATGAGCGCAAAGACTTGGCGACGGCTGCGGTTAACTCCATTGTTACGCCACTTATGTGAAATGGAGGAGGGTTGCGGACGAATGGGCGATCGCTTGGGCACTTCACCTTCATCCAAGAATGAGCCCTGATATCCTGCTGTCGCCGCATTCGAGGATTCAAAATGGCAAACTCCCTAACAGAAAAGGTTGATCCCGATCCCACCTTCCCCGGCCCGCAACGGGGAGATCAAGTCACTTGATACTCCGAACCTTGGATGACGGGAAACCGTCTGGTTTGCTCTGCGAATCTCGCGATCCAGGAACATTGAGTGGCCCCGAAGAGATTCCTACAATCAGACTGAGCTTTAGGCCCCGTTCTTCGGCCCTTTTTTTTGTTCTTGTCGTGGGTCCGAGCCTGTTCCCGCGTGTCGGCGGACGTCTGGCCTGACCGGATGTGGTTCGACCTAGATAATTTTTTTGCGCTTTTTTTCGTTGTTGTAGACCTCGGTTCGGCAGCAAGCCGCACAACATTTTGTCACAAAATGCGCTACAACTTCCCCGATTTTCGATAATCCATGCACCTTTTTTGTAGCCTTTTGGCGAGCCCATGAATTTACGATCTGCCATCTCAGCCATTGTCACTGCCACTTTGCTACAGTGTTTGATTCTTCGAATTTGAGAGTTCGAACTAGCCGGAGCGGTGCGCCCATCGATGCGTAGCTTCAAGTCGCTCGATGCGCCAGGTTCGCTCGCTCATCTCACGCGAGCACTACAGGCACCCGCGGGCTCACGCAAGGACTTCATTCTAGCTTCGCAACCATGGAGTCTACACCCAACACCACCAATGGTTCCTCATCCTCCTCTGACGACACTAGCACGAAACCATCTCTGCAAGGTGCAACCGTGTCCTAGTGGATCGCAGGACTTCCCACTCACTACGACCACATTCCGCTGACTTCATGCATTCGCGCAGCCCAGCGCAATGTCCGTGATGGCTACCGTCCCGTGCATCGCACAACTTCAACTGTCGGTAGCATTCCCTTCAACACGACGCCATCGGTTGGCAACGACCGGGTTGGCTACATCCGTGGCCTACACGTCCTGATGGCCCCATACCCTTATTGGTATGTGGCGGCCGGCATCGCCCCAACACCTCCTTTCCCGGACGTCATTACTGCCAAGCCAGCTCCGGTTCTCCCCGACCTTGTGCATGAGGGTGGCGCGAGCAACCCCGCTACATCAACCGCAAGTGACCTTGGCACCGACCGCACCACGACTTGGCCGCCGGGTCGCATGATGTGGAACCCGGATCGTGATGTGGCACTCGTTTGCATGGCGGTGGAACAAGCGCCTACTTTCGCAACACGGTGGGTTGGTTGGGGAAGCTCTACGACTTCATTGCACCTTTGCTAGCCGATGATTTTGGGATAGAGCGTGAGATTTTGAAACGTTCTCAAGTCCGTTCACGCATGAGCATTCTCACGACCTTGTGGAAGCATGCTCAAACTCTCCTTGGACTTAGCGGAAGCACTTTAAACCGCACGTCATGGGTTGTTGAGTTTTCAAGTGACAAGTGGGATGAGATTAGGAAGGTCAATGCGGAACAGGCCAAACTTGAGGGGAAAACCATGCCATGGTATGATCTAGCATGCAAGCTTTTTTCACCGGACAAGGCATGTGGGCAAAATGTTGTGTCTAGTGAACATGCGGCCACGGATGCTCAGGATCCTGTTGACGAGCCGACGGATGATGAGGATGCACGGCGCGTCAAGTGTAGGACTACTATGGAGCGCACCATTGAGAAGGTTGACAGGATGGTGAAAGGTACCTCGAAGTTGGAGTGTGTGACCAAGGATGAGGGGCCTAAGACAACATACGGCCATGCAGTACGCATTGTGAACAACGACACCTCCATCCACCAATTCAACAAACTCCCATTGTTGGATGCTTTCAAGGTTAACCCCAACGCATGTGAGGATTTCGTCCACTCCGCGGGCATCCTTCGCACCGCGGTTGCGAGCCGTGTCCTTGGCAACATCCCTAGTTGGCTGCGGGGCAATGGCAACCCCACCGCGTCCACCGACCCCGAGGGCGGCTATGTGTCGCAACGCGGCTCCCAAGCTGACCCCGAAAAGGGACCCATTCTGGTTTCCCAAGAGATTATGCAAGACTACTACTAATGTACTTGCATGCTCTTTCTATTAAAATGTTGGTGCCGAGCTTGCCGTGTCCTCCTCATTCCTCCATGTTTGGTAATCTTCCCACGTGGCTTGCGCAATTCCAAGGCGTCTTCTCCGCATTGCCGCGTCACCATGCCGCCGCCCCCGTCCCGGGTTTTGTCTTGGTGGTTCTTGTTGCAAAGGTACGTCCGCATCCACATGCTCAACGTCTTCATCGGCATTGTTTCTGTGAATGATGTTGTGCATAATGAAACACGAAAGGACAAGTTGAGATTGAAAACGAATGTTGTAACTAGGCACACCACGAAGGATGTGGAACCAGGCTTTGAGAACTCCAAATGCTCTCTCAATACATGAACGTGCGGATGCATGCCGACTACTGAACAATTCATGTGCATTCGTAGGTGGAAATGAACCAAACTCAGTGAGGTGATAGCGTCTTCCCCTAAAATGTGTCATCAAACCGTAACCTTCCGGGAAAGCGGCGTCCGCGAGCAAGTACTTGTTACGCGGCAACCTGAAACCACATCGTAAACTTACATTGAAAATGCGTGCATCGTGGGCCGAGCCCTCCCATCCCACAAGCACGAACGTGAATAACAGTTGCGAATCACAAGCAGCTAAGACGTTTTGAGTGATTTGACTATGACGATTCACAAACGCCGCACGACAAAGCGCGGGCACATTGACAGGAATGTGTGTTCCATCTATGGCCCCCACGCAATCATTAAACCATGGCATGTAATCTCGGCGGCCCCGCCATGCCTCGGCCGGTCGATCACCGTCACGTGGCTGTCGTATCACAGTTGGTGCCAATGAAACGAGCTCCCCCGCAACCTCTCTCATGACATTGTGAATGGTGCTTGCGGCACACTGAAAACGCTCACATAGCTCACGAACCGACATAGCATGACACACACACGTCAACCAAATGAGCAACTTCTCCTCAATGCGTAGGTTGGTGTCCGTGAGGCCGGTGTTGGCGCGCACGTCCACCACGATTCCCTCCCACGTCTCAGGACGCATGCGCGTTACATTGAAAATCCTCCGAGGATGTCCGCAGATGAGCTCCTGTAGCCATGGTGTTGCTCCAAATGTGCTAGTGTGCATCGGCCTCCTTAGAAAACTAGCCATGATCATCCGCATGAGCTTGCTCAGCACATGGTGGATAGCTCGTTTAATGCGAGTGTGGAGGCGAACAGCGCGGCTGATCAGAGCTTGGCGAGCAGCGGCACGTAGAGCGACGGGATCCATGTTGGAGGTGTGCACATTGAATGGGGCAAAGTGTTTGTTGACAGTACCGTGTAGCCTGACTTATGGTGGGCTCTAGCACGGTGCAAGGGCCGAATGCTTCGGCACTGCTGGGCGCCTCTCGGCCATCCCCACGGCCGAAGCGATGGCCCTAGAGGCGCCTCGGCACCGACCGTTGCAACGGCCACGTACCACCAGGAAGCGACGCAACTGACCTGAACCAGTGGTCCAGGGGTTGATTCCGACGGATGCCAAAAAATGTTTTCGTCACCCACGAAAAGTGCGGGAGAGTGTACTAAAAAAGCGGGCAAAAAAAACAAGAGGCAGGTGTTGCACGCAAAGTGTGCATAGGGTTATATAGTAACCAAGAAAAAGTCTTCATATTGGTATCTCTTAAGAGGCTAAACAATGGCCCGCAATCTGGACCACATAATGGAAGGTTTGCCATGAGAATTTCTTCATCCATGGAAGGTTTACCTTTCTTGCCCGCATTAGTTCAAACTCTTTTTTTTTTGCTTGCCCATATGTGCTCTTAATCATTGTGTATGGTTTGGGCGAACTCTTCCTAAACTGCATCAAGTTATGCTTTATCACTTCCAGTTTGTGTGGATGTAAAGGCTAAAAAAACACAACAAAAAATTGAACGAATGTGCTTGAAAGTATAGTATTATGTATAACAATTTGCCAGCATATTGAAGAAGAACCTCAAAAGGCATTTCTTCTCCTTTTTTATGAATATGGTTTTATCTGATGATTAATGTATTTAAATTAGATTAATTTTTTCTTTTATCGTGAACATGCTAGCTTCACACGTCTATTATGAACTTCGCATAGTAAAACATGATGTTGGACAAACTTGGATTGATTGTGAATGTTTCCTTATGTTATAAAAGATAAGTTGACGTAAATATAGGCAGAATCTAATTTATTTAGTTTCTTGTATAACGGTGGTTGAATTTCTTTTCTTTCATTTTGACTGTGTTTGAAGCCGGGTTCAGGAGTCTCAAGAGTTAAGCATGTCGACCAGTTCCGTGAAACAGGACAGGGCGAGGCCAAGGAGGAGCGATGTAGAGGGTAAGAAACAATATCAAATTCCGCTAGCCAATGGACTGGAGGGGTTGTAGCCAACCCAAAGTACAGTCCTTACCTTTTCGTCTTGGCGTCAGACTGGTCATTCCGTTCTATCCGGGGTCTGTCCTGAATCTAGGTCGATGTCCGTGTATTTTTTTTATGGAACGACCCAGGCGGGGCGTACGCGGACATGGAGGGGCATACAGTCCGACTGATTCTTGCACCCTGATTGGTGGATGTGTTAGAAAAATGACCGATCCACCAATCACGATTTTCTTGAAGCATCTTTTGGCCACGAACCGATTGTTATAGGTCACTATGTAACCCAAAAACCACAACAACAACAACAATAGCCACAAAAGCGGGAACCAGGTTCGACTCCACAACAAAACCAAAAAAAAAGGACAGGAGAACGAGGCCTTAAGTTACGGCTGCCTTCAGAAATTGAAGTCGCGCTCTTGGGCAAAGCGCGCCGGTCCTGGCTGCTTGAACTCAAGCACGTGGCACCCACAACAAGTAAG
>SZWC01039533.1:849-11323 GCA_023375785.1 Penium margaritaceum
GTCAATATGTAAGAGAGCATCAAGCAAGGGTTGATTGATCAGCATGCAAGACAAGTCCTTTCATAGCTGTTCGTCCAGTCCTAGAACTCAAAAGCACATTCCTGAGAAGTGGCTTGACCCTGCCAAATCACCAAGAGACTTGTGGTGTGGGCTTGACACATAAGCATCCTTGTGCCAAGGTGAATGATCAGCCGTGTTGCTTCCCAGAAGCTACAGACTTTCTTTCTTGGAAGCTTCCATAACAACCAAGATGTGCATGGAGCCAGGATCGAGCTCATGACCTCTCACTTGGCCAAATCAACAAAATGGCCAAGTTAACCACTCACCTACATGATGTACTCACAGGTCATATCTCACACGAGACAAAGCATAGCTGAGTCACCCTACAACAAATCCAGGGGTCATACCTCCACAAGGGGCAGAGCGTTCCTGATCTGTCGTACAAGACTGAACAAGGGGCAAACATATTCAACAAATCTCTCCCTTGAACCTTGCGTCAGTTTCCATCATCATTCTTCATCACTTGCATTGATCATGCCGATACCTTGCCTGCCCTCCTGGTGGAGATCCTTTTCCAATGGCTTTGTAAGCATGTCAGCCCGGTTCAACTTGGTGCCGACATACTCCAACTCCACTGTCTGCTTGTAGACCAAGTCCCGAGCATAGTGGTAGCGGATCTCAATGTGCTTTGTGCGCCTGGACAGAACTTGATTCTTGGACATTTCAATCGCGCTCATGTTGTCAATCTTGATGGTTGTCGCTATTGCATGTGGTGCCTTCATCTCAGAGAGCAAGCTACGAAGCCACTACACCTCTTTACACACCTCAGCCAATGCAATGTACTCAGCTTTGGCTGTTGATAGAGAGACACATTCCTGCTTGCGACTCGCCCTACTGACAGCACCTCCATTTAGCATACACACAAAGCCGGAGGTGGATTCTCTGTCGTCGATATTGCCTCCCCAGTCAGCGTCGGTGTAGTACATGAGACAGAGTGACGCGGATCCAGCGATGCCTCCAAACTGGAGTCCCACATGCCGTGTCCCCTTAAGATAGCGCATGATGCGCTTCACAGCCTGCCAGTGCAGTGGACCAGGATTGGCCACAAACCGGCTCACTTGCCGGGCTATATCTGGCCGGGTGGCGACCATGGCATACATCAGACTGCCCATTGCAGACTGATATGGGATGCCCAGCATGTCACTTTTCTCCGCTTTGTTGGATGGGGACATGGAGGTGGAGAGCTTGCACTCTAAGCTCATGGGTGTGCTGGCAGGCTTGCAATCTACGATGTCGTATAGTTTGAGGATGGAGTCGATGTACTTTGTATGGTTCAGGTTGATGGTACCTGCGGCTCCGTCACACTTGATGGCAATGCCAAGGTAGAAGTTAAGAGGACCCATGTCCTTCATCTTGAACATGCTACTCAGTTGCCCCTTGAGATCGTCTAGCAGCTGTGTTGAAGAAAAGCACAGAATCAGGTCATCGACGTACAAGGCGACTAACATAGTCCCTTTGTCCCTCTCATGCACGTACATGCTAGGATCGTTGTCGCGGTGCATGAAGGACTCCTTGGCCATGAATGTTTCCATCTCCTGGTACCAAAGTCTTGGTGCTTGTTTTTTCCCATAGAGTGCCTTCACCAACCTGCACACCTTGCCCTCGAGAGCATCAACCCCCTCTGGAACCTCCATCAGGACCTCCTTGTCAAGTTTGCCGTAAAGGAAGGCTGTCTTGACATCCATCTGGTGGACCTCCATGTTCTCGGTAGCAGCAATGGTGAGCATTGACCAGATGGAGGTGAACGTCACAACAGGAGCAGAGGTCTCATCGTACTTTGCGCGAGGCCGTTGAGAGAACCCCTTTGCTACCACCCATGCCTTGTACTTGTCTATCTTAGCCATCCTGTTTCCTTTTTACTTTCAGCACCCACTTGGACCCCACAACATGAGCACCGGCAGCTCTGTCCACCAGCACCCGTGTCCCATTCTCCTCGATGGAGCTGAGTTCACTGCGAATTGCTTCATCCCACTCAGCTTTGTCAGGCCACACGAGTGCCTCTGCGACAGACATTGGCTCCTCTTGAACCAGGAACGAATAGTTGAAGCCTGTCCATTCACCCTTGTATGCGTCGTAATGGTACCAAGGAATTTTCAGACGTGAACTGCTCCTTGGATCTGATGGCTGTTGCTGTTGATGTAGAGGCTGGAGGTCTACTTTGTCGTTGATGGGGGGAGAGGTATCCTCCTCATGGTTTGGAGGATCAGATACGTCGGAATCGGAGGCTGATTCCTCTGAGTCATGTTCATCAGCTTCTCTCCCTGTTGTAGTACCCAGCCCAAGCCATTGTGCTTGTGCTTTGTCTCTGTCTTCAAGAAGAGTGAGCCAATCTCCCTGTTTTGGACTGTTCTCAAGTTGAAGAAGCTCTCCCTTACTCACTGAACGTTCGTGGAAATCCATGTATTTGCTGCAGATGACCTTCTTAGCTCCTAGGTCCCACAGTTTATAAGCTCTGTGGGCGGTGTCATAGCCAATGAAAACACACTTTTGTGCTCTTACATCAAGCTTTCTAGGACCCTCACCTGCCTGGACCTTGGCAAAGCCGGTGCAACCAAACACCTAGAGATGGGAGGCGTCCGGCTTCCTATCCGACCATGCTTCTTGAGGTGTCTTTAGTTGCTGTGTCTGCTTGTTCTTGCCTCTCCTTCGCAAAGCTACTGCAGGTGTGAGGTTCAGAAGATACGTAGCCGTGCATGCTACTTTAGCCCAGAACCTATGAGGTAGCTTGGCGTCAAAGAGCATGCACCTTGTCATGCCAAGGAGGGTCTGATTCATCCTCTCTACTACGCCGTTGCTGTGAGGTGAGTAGGGAGTAGTTTTCTGGTGTTCAGTACCCTGTGTCTTGAGCCACTCCCTGCAGGCTTCGTACTCCCTCCCATTGTCCGTCCTGAATGCCTTCACCTTCCTTCCACTATGTCGCTCAACCATGGCGACAAAGGCTTGCAGATTCTCCTTCACCTCACTTTCTTTTTGAGAAAGTATATCCAGACCTTGCGACTGTTGTCGTCGATGTAAGTGAGTAAACATCTGCTACCTCCATTGGACGATATGCTAAACGGACCACACACATCAGAGTGGATGAGGTCAAGGGGTGCGAGAGCACGCGTACCATTACGCTTGAAAGGTTTCTTCTTGGCCTTGTCTTGAAGGCATGGCTCACACAAGATCTCAGCTCCCTCCGCCTCATCACCTAGCTCCATCCCACTCACTAGCTCCTGCTTATCCATGAGTACTAATGTGCGATGAGCCATGTGCCCAAAGTGTCTATGCCACAGGTTCTTGGACGATGTGCACTGGCTAGAATGAGCAGCCCTGGTGGCTGCATTTGCTTCCGGTTTTGTTGCCGAATCTTCCGCTGCCACTGCTTCCGCTGCTCCAACATGTCCTTCGTCATCAGAATCTGCATTGTTGCTCTCCTCATCATCACTATTGGCCAAAGATTCAGCCGTTGATGTTGTCATCTTGGTCTGCAAGACGCGAGGGTCCTGTGCAAGAACCTTCTTGGCAGGGTAGGAGATGTTGATATCCTTGGTAGGGACTATCACTGCTCCCTTCTCTGTAAAAACAACTATCATGCCATGGTCAGTTATCTTCGAGACGGAGAGTAGGTTGGCTGTGAAGGAGGGCAAGTAGACTACCCCCTCTAGCTTGAGGTCGGAGTCCGCACCGTTGACACCCACTATGACTAGCTTGTCACCAATCCCCTCAGCTGCCTCAGCCTTGCCGTTGGGAACTCTGAAGTTCTTGTTGCATGGAGGAGGAGAGATGAAGTCTCTCTTCTCATAAGTGGTGTGCTTGTTTGTGCCCGAGTCAAGGCCGTAAGCTCCTGGCCTGAGTATCGCCCTTCCTTTGTTGGAGGCACACCCGGCCATCAAGCCGATGGGATCCTTCCCACCATTTCCCCCGCGCCATTCATCCATATCTCCTCCCTCCTTCTTAGGTGCCCGGGCACTCTTGAGCCCAGTGCCCAGCCTTACCATAGTTTTGGCAGTTTCCTTGATGCTTTGGACCCCTTCCACCATTGCCAGTGCCGTTGTTTCCCTTGTATCCAGAGGAGGAGGTATTGCAGAATGAACCGCTGCTTTGTGAGGCAAAGGCAGCCATGTTTGCTTCACTACTGCTGTGACACATGGCTTCATTCCGCACATACTCCAAGACGGTGGTGTAGGATACTTGCTCTTCAGTCCACCCTCCAATCACTGTGATCATGGGACCCCAGCTCTCCGGTAGCTTCATCAAAAAAATCATGGCCTGCATATCGGATTTCAGGTCCTACTCCATGCCGTTGGCTTGTTGCAAGAGCGTCTCAAACTTTTGCATAAAGGCACAGACATCCTCCCCTTCACCAAGCCTCATACTGATGAGGTTCTGTAGAATGAAGAGACGGTAAGCAAGTGAGGAGGACTGAAACACCTTGCCCAGTTTGGCATATGCCGCGGCTGCCACTGTACAACTGCTGATGTGTGAGAGGACTGAGGGTTGTATGGAGGATACGAGAACGGCAAGAGCCTTCTTGTTGAGCTTGACCCATGCCACAAGGTCAGCACCCTCCTCCTTTGGTGCTGGGATACTTTCGTCAAAACATCCTAGCAATTCTCTATCATGCATGATGATCTCAAACTGCCACTTCCAGAGTGCAAACCCCTCTCCATCAAACTTGAGGATGGGCGAATGATTCCCTGGTTCCCCTGTCCCTGCCATCCCTACACCTACAACTGCTACAGCTGCTGCACCTGTTGTTGATGCCGATGCACCTGTGTTTGAGGTCGTTGTAGGCTGTTCATGAGAAGAGGCAACTGCTTGCCCTGTTCACGTTGGCCGATGCAAGCAGATGTAGGCTGATGTAGGCTGATGTAGGCTGATGTCAGCTCCCAAGGCAGAAAGGTGCAGATGTGTTGCATTCCCCTGCGGCTCATGATTGACCTGCAAACAGAGAGGTTGGGTGAGAGCGAAGGCGCTCTCACTGCTTGTGACTTTGGCAGTTGCGTGCGTGAAACTTCTCTAACCAGAGGAGTGGGCCAATAACCCTTCGTTAGCTACTTAGCTAACCACCTCCGGCAAAGAAGCCGCGAAACCAAAAAGCTCACAAAGGTTTTTACACCTTCTTCCTTTGCAGGCATGTGTCGTGCACCCCAAACTTAATCAGGCATACACTTCACCTTCAATAGTACTAACGCCTTAGCATTACATCTCAAGAAGAGCTCAAGTTGTCAATACGTAAGAGAGCATCAAGCAAGGGTTGATTGATCAACGTGCAAGACAAGTCCTTTTATAGCTGTCTGTCCAGACCTAGAACTCAAAAGCACATTCCTGAGAAGTGGCTTGACCCTGCCACATCACCAAGAGACTTGAGCTGTTGGCTTGACACATAAGAATCCTTGTTCCAAGGTGACTGATCAGCCGTGTTGCTTCCCAGAATCTACGGACTTTCTTTCTTGGAAGCTTCCATAACAACCAAGATGTGCATGGAGCCAGGATTGAGCTCATGACCTCTCACTTGGCAAAATCAACAAAATGGCCGAGTTAACCACTCACCTACATGGTGTACTCACAGGTCATATCTCACATGAGACAGAGCATAGTTGAGTCACCCTACAACAAATCTAGGGGTCATACCTCCACAAGGGGCAGAGCGTTCCTGATCCATTGTACAAGACTGAACAAGGGGTAATCATATTCAACATTTCTCCATTCCCTCATGGTATCAAACCAGTAGAGAGACCATACAATTTCATTCCACCATATAGCGCCATATAGCAGCTACAACGGGAACTCTTGGGCTGTGCTAAGCTGGGTTGGGTGGGGGTGCACAGATCTTGGCTACGCGCCGGAATTGAGCTAATGGCTGATGACACGAAGTTATCTGGCAGAGCCAGAGGCGGAACGCTGCCAAAATTCCTCGACGGCTTCCTTCGTCGTGGCTGCCATCTTGGTAGCAACGCAACTAAGTGGCTGTGTTCTCAGCCGCCGTAGCAATGGCAAGAGCAGCAATGGCTGCAACCGTAGAAGAACCTGACAACAACAGCCGCCCGTGGCAGCTGCCCAAGCATTCGTAGCAAATTTTCCGTATCTAGCAGTAGGAACAGTGGTCATATTCAATTGTTGTGGTGGCGGTTTCCACAGCAGTAGCTCCGTACCTACATACCTGGCAGTAGCATTATCTCTTACGCTGCCTTTGGCCAAACAACAACAGTAGCAGCAATCAGAGATGCGAGTGAGAGCAACAGCCGCATTTGTAGCCGACACTGGCACCATAGTCGTAGCAACAATTCTACTATTGTTGTCGCTTGTGAGGTGCTGTCACTGTAGCCACTGCTGTGGTGTGGTGTGGTACGGTGTGATGTGGTGTGGTGTGGTGTGGTGTGGTGTGGTGTGGTGTGGTGTGGTGTGGTGTGGTGTGTTGTGGTGTGTGGGGATCTACATTGGGACGACGAAAGGAGATTCGGGAACAAATGTTGAAGTAATGCCAGGTACTACGGAATGGTTGTTGTATGTCTCAAACGCAGGAGGAATTCATAAGGGGATGCCGTTCTTAGACGTCATATCCCGATGTTCATCCCGACAACATTTCCCTAAATACAATAGTTCTACATCATCATGGACGCGTACATTCGTACAACGTCTCCACATCTACAATCATGCATTGTGGTGTGGTCATCTAACGTCCTAGAGGAGTGGCTTTCATCCCAGAACATAAGATCTTGAATGACGGGAGCTAACAATGATCCTAAAAGGAATGTTTTAATCGAGACCTGAGGCAACATACGGTTTGAGACAAAAATCATAGTGCAATACAGCAGACCGCACATGCAAAATTCGGACATTACAACCTTCTCACGTGACACGTCTTCACATCCACATTAGTACATCATGGTGGTGTGTGCTGTGGTTCTCTAACGTTCTACAAGATGTGTTGCCTTCATTCCAGAATGCCTACTCATGGATGAAGGGAGACAACAAGGATCCCAATGCGAGCGCCCTAATCAAGAATTGACGTAAGGAATTGTTTGCGAGGAAAACTTCAGTTGAATACAGATAAACCCACGTTTCAGATATCTCATCCTCTCACATGACACGTCTTAACTTCCATATTTACACATCTTGGTCGGGTGTGGTGTGGTCCTCTTACGCTGTCGGAGATGAGTCACCTTCATGCCACAACGTTTACTCATCGACGACAAAACCCACAAACGTCCCCATAAGGATGCTGGAATTGAGACTTCACATAACCTAGGATTTGCAGCAATAATGTGAGTGTAATCTAAGGATATTGTAACCTTTTACGTGACACAACGTCTTCACGTCCACATTGGTAGATTGTGGTGGGACGTTCTATGGTCCTCTACCATCCTAGACAATGCGTCACCAGCATCCCAGAACATCTTCCTATGGACGACGAGAGCGGAAAACAATCCGAACAAGAACGCTTCAATCAGAAATCGACGCAGCAAAGGGTTTGCGAGAGAAATGTGAGTGAATTACAGCTAAATGCACATTTTGGATTTTGAATCCTCTCACAGGACATGTCTTAACGTCTATATTGGTACATCATGGTGGGTGTGGTGTGTTCCTCTTACGTCCTAAAAGATGAGTCTCCTTCATGCGAGAACATTCTTGGACGGCGAAGCCCACCCACGTCCGCATAAGGAATGTACTAAGTGATGATTCACATAACCTAGAATTTGCAAAGATAAGGTGAGCGCAATACAACTGACTCCACATAAACTTTTTGGACATTGCAACCTTGCACATGACACGTCGTCTTCACGACCACATTGGTACATTGAGCCGGGGCATGCTATGGTACTCTAACATCCTAGTAGAAGCGTCGTCTTCATCCCGGAACATGTACTCATGGACAATGGGAACCGACAACAAACCCAACACAAATAAATTAATCAAGAATTGATCTAGAAAAGGGTTTGTGAGGAAAAAATGATTGAAATGCAGCTAAACGCACATACCGAATATCACATCCTCTCACGTGACACGTCTTAACGTCTATATTGGTGCATCGTGATGGGGCGTGGTACGGTCCTCTAACGTCCTAGGTGATTAGGTGATTAGTCAACTTCATACAACAACGTTCACTCATAAATGAATAAATCCACCTACATTCCCATGAGGAATGCTATGATTGATGGTTCACATAACCTTGGATTGCGACAAAAACATTAGTGCAATATAGCTGACGTCACATGGAGAAAGATACTGCAACGTCTCACGTAACATAGCGTCTTCAGATCCATATTGGTACATCATTGTGGGGCGCTTTGTGTTCCTCTATCGTCCTAGAAGATGATTTGCCTTCATCCCAGGATGTCCTCTCATGGACGAAGGGACTAGAGAACGATCATAACACCAGTGATGTTCACTATTTGCTGCACATTGTGAGAGGGTTGGGTTATGGTCAAAGCCTGGTGTTGAACACGTTGAATTTCTGCAACAACGTCCACATCATATATGTCTTTTAACTTGCCTTTCATGATGTTGCACATGTGGTGGTGCCTTTCTTGTCTTAAAAGGCCATTTCCATGCCGTGATACAATGTGAAGATTTACAGAAAATGGATGGCTGACACTGGACTAAAATCTTGGAAGGTAAGGTGTGCACGGAGGAAATTGATACATCCTTTTATTTTTTTTGGTCACATAGAGAACTTCATGAAGGATTCCCTGAACCAAATTCTGGGATATAGCCACAAGTGCAAACTTTTGGACTCAAAGGGCGCCCGCCCTGGATGCTATGAGACTAAGTCTGGAAAACCACACCTAGAGCAGAGTGCTCGTAAGGGCATTGGCTTGCACTTAATGAGGCACACGCCTTTGTAGTAGGTGTGTCCTCTGGCACAAGATTGTAGTGTTAAAGGCTAAGGCTTGCAGAGGCATACTGTGTACTTGCTTCTTTGACAGAGCTTGAAGCAGAGCAGAGAATGTCTGAAGGAATGTTAAGGCATAATGGACTGATGGGACCAAACCCTTTAACAAGTCATAGGGGGGCCTCCTTGGAGGCCCTTGCCTTCGAGGTTGTAAGTAGTTTCATAACCACCTAGGTGGTTACATAACCACTTGGCTAGCTGAAGAGTGACCTAGAAAGTGACTGGTCACCGGAAGAGGTCGTAAACAAACCACCCTTCAACTTGAAGCTAAAGGATCTCAGGCTCAAAGGGCCTCCAAGGGCAACTGTAAATCTTCTGGGGGCAAGGTTCTCAACCTCGCCTCCATCTATATACAGAGTTGTGTTTTTTGTTCCTCCAAAGTACATGAATTGCACCACAAAATATGTTTTAGCCAAACCCTACCATCAATACTGGGTAAACTGTAATGAAAAAATAATAGACTTATCATTAAACACATGAATTTATAAGATCTAAACATACCTTTAGAGATGTGATTCATTCACCGCTAAACTTCGTTGATGCACCGTTCAAATCTCTTAATATAGAAGAGACTATTCGGTGAAAAACAATCATTAAACAATTAAAGTAGGAGAATGGTAAAATATCAATTGTATAACATACCAATATTTTTATACAGATGCGGAAGGAGATTAGGACTTTGGTATTGATTTCGATATACATAAAGATGTAGATATAGATACACATGTAGATACAGATGAATGTATACATACATACATAGAAGTAGATATAGATATATGTATAAAAAGATTGGATATAGATGTACATAAAAAATGTGAATGAAAAAATATACAGATATAGATATAGATATAGATAGAGATAAATGTATAGATATAGATATAGATATAGATAGAGATAAAGATATAGATATAGATATAGATATAGGTATAGATACTGATACTGATACAGACATAGATACAAACATAGATATACATATAGATATAGATATAAATATAGATATAGATATAGATATAGATATAGATATAGATATAGATATAGATATAGATATAGATATAGATATAGATATAGATATAGATATAGATAAAGATATAGATATAGATATAGATATAGATATAGATATAGGTATAGATATAGATATAGATATAGATATAGAAATAGTTATAGATATAGATATAGATATAGATAAAGATATAGATATAGACATAGATATAGATATAGATATAGATATAGATATATATATATATATATATATGAATAAAGATACAGACATACATACATATATAGATATAGATATAGATATAGATATAGATATAGATATAGATATAGATATACATATAGATATAGACATAGATATAGATATAGATATAGATATAGATATAGATATAGATACAGATATAGATATAGATATAGATATAGATATGGATATAGATATAGATATAGATATAGATTTTGATATAGATATAGATATAGATAAAGATATAGATATAGATATACATATACATATAGATATAGATATAGATATAGATATAGATATAG
>SZWC01039535.1:0-12780 GCA_023375785.1 Penium margaritaceum
TTCTTTTTTCTTTTTCTTCAGCAATTAGCAATCAAGCAGCTCGGCCCTGATATCCGCGCTGTCTCCCCCTCCCTCTCTCTTGTTTCTTTTCTATATGTAGTTTGGTTGTGATTGACAGCTTGTACTTGATTGTACTTGAGACACTGTCATAGAGCACACAATGTGTTGAGCACATCTACAAATGGGACTGAGCAGCCATACACGAACCATAGGGTGCGTAGATGCAAGGGACAGAGGGTGCTGGACCGCTGGTGAGACAAACAACGTCCTGCTTCACATCTACAATTGTGAGGTGAGTACCTGGCAGTGGCAGAAAGAGAAGAAAAATGGACGTTGAGATAGCCAGTTTCCTGCTTGGTGGACCAACAGCAGCATTGCAGATGCACAAGGACAGATATGGAAAGACAGGGAGGAGAGCTAGAACTCAACACTGGCAGAACGCTGTCTGGTCTGCGATGCCTTGCGTACCTTCAACCATGTTTCGACCAGTTCTGTTACAAGGTGGGTAGTAGACCTCTCAGTCATCAAGAAGAAGAGGTCTACACCTACAAATGGATTATTCAGTATTTTGTTGTTGATCTCGTAGATCCCCCCCCCCCCCCCCCCCCTGAGATTCTTTTATTTCAAATAATGGTGTCATCATGGTTGTTGTCATTTCATGGCTGCTGCCCCTGCATTGCTGGCAAAATTTGTTGCCGCATCCGCTGGGAAATCCACAATGTCATCGGATTTGCCTAAGGCTGTTGTCTACACCTGCAGCTTTTGGTCTGCACCTGCCCCTGCGGTCATGCTCTGCAGCCATCTGCCGCCATCTGCGGCCAATTCTGTAGCCATGGAAGTGGATTCAGCTGCCACTGTCCTCATGGGACATCACAATCTTGAAACTTCAGGTGTCAAATGTCTGTGACAAAGGCTTCCCATCAGCAAAAAGATGCCAGCAGTTGGTATTGATTATTGTACTATCTGTCAATGTCGGAGACACAGCCATTTTTGCTAGCTACAATGTCTTTGCACCCTTGGTAGTTGGTGACAATTTCCTACCATGTTGCTTCTATTTCTTCCCTTTCGATCTTTATGGTGTTCTCGGGTTATGACGTAAGCCTTTGTCTTCACTTTGTACCTCCATGTTCACTAGTGTGGAATGACACGACGATGGGCACAAGCGACCGATGTCCATCCAAACTTTGTATGCTGCGCTGCAAAATGAACAGAGTTCCTCAAAGTGATGGAGAACCATTTCCATTGAATATCAAGCTGAAGTCAAACATTGTATGCGCTGAAGGATTTCTACATGAAAGATGGTTGGGATAGTTTCACAACTTGAAAACTTTATTTTTCCAAATTCATGAACTGGGTAAAACTCGCTCATCATCTTGTGATGTCACAAATTCACTATGTACATAACTTCTAGCCAACCGTACAGTAACAAGACAACTTATGCTCATGGGACTCATGTGAACACATGCAATGTCCTTGCCTCTCTAAAAACTTCAAATTCCGAACAAGGTGGTAATGTTGCACGCAAAGCGTGCACAGGGTTATGTGGTGCACATTGACTTTGAAGAAATCTTTAAAGTCTACAAAGTCTTTAGTAAATGCATTCATGACATGCTGAATCCACTACGTATTGAATCATATTTGGGTATGGATTACATTTTAGATGAAAATCAACCTCTACATTATGGCAATTTAAGGTCATGTGACAAGTGAACATTTACTCAATATCTACGGTGAAAATTCCAATTACCCCCTGTTTTGTCAGCCGTGACCCTCATGTACCCCTCTGTTGGAACAATGAGCCTCATTTGCCCCTCTATCGGAACAATAAGCCTCATATACCCCTCCTTCTGAACAATAAGCCCCATTCGCCCCTGTCCGCCAACAGTAAGCCCTTTCCGCCCCCTGTTTTCGCCATGCTCACCAGCAACGCATGTCGCTGCTTAATCATGGCAAAATCGGGCACGTCTATTATAGCCATCGTGATGGAGGGCCACAATAGCATCCAGGGGTTTGGGGGGGAAGGTACCAGCCGACGTTCGTCGATCGGCAATTTGTCAACCGCACCACCACCCCTCCCCCACCCTCCCCATCCCCCCCCCCCTCCCCCCGGGCCTCTCGCAGCCCACCTGCCCACCCACCTGCCCGCCGATCGAGGCCCTCGCGATCGAGGGTCGCGATGGACGGACTACCAGTGGGCTGCCAGGAGGCGGGGAGGAGTCCGGGGGTGGGGGGGAGGGGGGGACTTCGCCGGGGATTCTGGCCGACGAGCATCTATTGGAGTCCCCGCTCCATGAATGGGGAGTGAAAAATCCCTTTTTGTATTGTACTACATTTTTTTTGACTTGATACCCTCGTTTGATGTATAAACTATAGAAAAATCCACCCTCTAATTACAACCAGGGTTTTAGGGTTTATTTTTGCGCAGACACCTGATGGGCCCCGTGCTAGGTGGCCTAGCACGTTCCCCTTTAATGCATAGGGGGTCCCCCATGCAAACTCCGTGCAAACCACTTAAGAAAATCATAAACCCATCTTGTAACGGGCCGGAACCTCCAGCTCCTACTCTTAAGCCGTCATCGGAGTTCTCAGAATGGCGTTCTCAGTCCGTGTCAGGAGTTCGTCCCCTTTGCAGGATTGAGGGGCAATCGTTATCAATGACCCAGAGCAGGGTGACTCAAATATTTCGAGTCTCCAGAGGCCCATTTCCGTTTTTATCCCTACCCCTGGTTTTGGGACCCAAACCGACGGTTCTTACTGGAACTTGTGTGTTTGTACAAGTTGTTTTGTTATTTTATGTCAAAGTTCGTCGCAAACGAACTTCGATTTACGTTCTGACGTTCTAGCGCAAAATCATCGTGTGCGAGGCACGCTAGCGATTTTGTGCTAGGACCACCTCACATCTCTCCTCTCTCGTCCCTCGTCCCCTTCCCTCGTCCTCCCTCGCTAGCTTGCTAGGAGGGCAAGCGGGGGCAAGGGCACGAGGCCTCGCCCTCAAGGCCCTCGCGGCCTCTCAGCTGCCGATTGGGCAGACGCCGCGATCGGCGGTTGGCCGCTGGCCGGCTGGTGGCCGGCCGCCCGCCGGCGGTCCAGCCGGCCGGCAGCAAGCAGGCCGGCAGCCACTGATGTGCTGGCCATTGACCAGTCCTCGCTGACGCAAGGGATGGTGCGCAGCCACTCCTCGCTTCAGCGAGGAGGGAGGGCGGAACCGGCCCTCCCACTACATTCTTCCTCACTTATTATGAACCGTCCCGGTTCATGAACAAGCACGATTGTTACTTAGTGAGTCATCAACATTGTGAATGAAAGTTAACAAATTCAATCACCACCTAAACATGAACACATGCATGGCACTTGGACCTAAGTTGCAGGTTGTCGATCAGCATGGCTGGCAACCTCCCCCCTTTAGGCTAGAGCGTCCGCGCGATAACCATGTTGGACGTCCCCAACCTCCTATGGTTGTAGTCCATAAAAGCCGCCATGTGGGAGTGTTGTTAACTTTTTTCGTGTTTAGGTGGTGCCCCCTAACACGCATTAATCTGTGCGAGCTGCCAGCTTGCTCCAGTACTCGTTGACCACCCTTGTGGGCAACCGAGATTCGGGCTCCCATGAGTTATGTTCAGGTCCGCACCCGACCCAATGAACGAGGTATTCCCTAACAACCCACGACCAGTGTGTACGCTCTCGGTGCTGGAGTAGACAAAGAACCTCGTATTGGCCGTCGACGGCAAGGAATGCCGGTGGTGGCTGAACGGTTCCCTCTATCGTGTACGGAGCCAACAGGCTCACATGAAACACGTCATGTTCATTCTCGGCGAAAGCAGCAATCGGCATGCCACTAGCCCGATGCGTGCAATGATGAGAAATGGCCCAATCCACTTAAGTAGAAGTTTTTGCGCCCCTAGCGACTTCAGCCAAAGATTATGAGTGCTAAGCAACACTCTGTCACTGATGTAAAATGAGACCTCACAGCAATTCTTGTCGGCATATGCCTTTTGTCGTTGCCCAGCAGCTTGAAGGTAACCTTTCGCCTCCTATAACAAGGAGTCTATCCGCTCGGCAAAGGCTTGAGCAGAGAGAACCTGTCCTCCTGTACTCCCACTCTTTATCAATCAGGAGGGTACCACTAGATGTTCACCACTATTCAACACAAACGGTGTGAACTGTGTAGACTCGTTCACTGAGTTATTCACTGAAAACTCTGCCGGTGCTAGAGATTCATCCAAGTAGTTCATGGCAGGGTCCACGTACATGAGAAGCATTTGTTCCAAAAGACAATTCATGCCCTCCATTTGTCTGTCTGTTTGAGGGTGAAATACTCTCGACATTTGGGACTCGCTGCCGAAGTACTCGTGCATCTTTTGCCAAAACTTACTCACAAAATTTCTATCTTGATCAGAGATAATGCGCAACGGCAAGCCGTGGTACTTTAGGAGCCTCTCAAAGAAGAGACGAGGTCTCATCTAGGTTCTCATCAGTGGTTGTAAGAATGAAGTATGTCATCTTCGTCAGAAGATCCACAACCACAAGTATTGCATCGTCACGGGTCTTGTCCGGAAGGCCAGTAATGAAGTCCATGCTAACGCACTCCCATGGAGTCCCAAAAATGGGAAGTTGTTGGAGGAGTCCAGCAGGCTTCTTCTCACTAGCCTTATTCTGTAGACATGAGTTGAATTTTATGTAATACTTACGGACATCGACACTCCATCCTGGCCACCAACAGTGGTCCGAGAGTGCCTCTCCCGTCTTTTGAGGTCCCACATGACCTGCGACCGGCGAGTCTTGGAACAAGGAGATAATCTTCTCTCAAAGGTCTCCTGAGTCTGGCACAACAACATGTTCACCATGTCAATAGATTCCTGCAGCTTCCACCAATCCGTACTTGTCTAGGTTTTGAGAGTCTTGAAACCAAGAATCCACACAGTATCCCATCTGGATTCTGTTCAAAAACTTGTCATAGTGGATAATCTCTCGTGGTAGTTGCCGCAGGGGTGCAGGAGGCTCTGGTGTTTGCACGGTTGCTGTCGTAATGTCCAAAACACACCCACCAACCTTGGTGGTTGCTTTAATTTCCACTGGCTGACGGCTAAGTGGATCGGCCACATTGATGCGTCTTGGCCGACAATCCCATGTGAACGAGAATGGGCTTAGGTATTCACTCCAACGCGCAAGTCGTTTTGATAGGTTGAGTTACATTTGGAAAAACACCAATAGGTTATGGTTGCTCACGACCTTCACACCCCCTTCGGCACCCTCGAGGTAGCAGCACCACATCTTGAAAGCGTGTACTACCGCAAGGAGCTCTTGATCCCAAGTCGTGTATCGCGTTTCTTCGGGGATGAGCTTCCGGCTCTCATACGCAACTGGGTGACTGTTCTTCTTGATGATAGCTCCGAGTCCTACTACCCACGCATCACATCGAGCCTCCCACAATTGCGATGGATCTGGGAAAGCTAGGATGAGCACTGTGGATAGAAGCTCTTTGACTTTGAGAAAGGCGTTCGCATAATGAGATGTCCATTCCCAACACACGTCTTTCTGCATGAGCTTAGTTAGCGGTGCTACCAGGGTCAAATACCCCTGCATAAACTGTCAAAAGAATTATGCAAGGCCAAGGAAAGGCCAAATCTGCCCAACATTTTCCGGTCATGGCCAGTCCACCATGGCTTAGACCTTTCGTGGGTCAACACGGATACCGTCCTTACCAACAACGTGTCCAAGGTATTCGAGCTCATCTTGTGCAAACTTGCACTTGCTCATTTGTGCATAGAACTACAGTTCCCAAAGGATCGCGAGGACTTTGCTCAAATGTTCTATGTGCTCTTCCATGGATTTTGGAGAAAATCCATGGAAACGCAGTTTTGGGCACATCATCTTCCGTGATGCGGATTTGATGGTACCCTTGAGAAAAACCCAAGGATGAGAATACTTTTGTCCCTTGGAGTTGGTCAAACAGGTCCTCAATTTGTAGTAAAAGGAATCGATTTTTCACCGTTAGCCTTTTCAGCGCACGATAATTCACGCACATGCGTAAACCACCATCTTTTTGTTCACAAAAAGGATCGACGCAATGTACGGTGAGCTATTTGGCACAATCCACCCCTTTGCAAGATACTCTTGGATTTGGCATTCGGCCCCTCACTTTTCGTTCGACTAAGGTGATACATGGGTCTGAATGGAGGAGTCGCATCCACTTGTTGCGGAATCGTGTGGCCCATGTGTCATTCTACCGGAAGTCCAGCCGGTGGATCTTGGAATACATCCGAGAACTCCACCAATAGAGATTTGATCTCTTCTGGTTGGTCTTACTTCATGTCATCCTCTACTTTCTGTTGCTGGGCCAAGAAGTATCGACAACATTGTTGAATACGTCTCTTGACCTGCATCGCAGATAAGTTAGCATGGACTTCGAGTCAGGTCGCTGATGATTTCGTACTCGGAATCAGTGTAAAACGATGTTGTCCTTTTTGGAGGATTAAATTCTTTGATTCAAATAACATTAAGGTCTTGTTTTCACGGAGCCAGAGATCGCCTAGCACCACGTCAAACGGGTCAAGAAGGTTGAGTACCTTCAACGTGATACTCTGTATATACCCTTGAATACGAGTTCTCGCTTTATAGGTACCAATCACGGGTACCGTACGGTTGTCACTGACAACAACTGTGCCATTCTATGACTCGTACTTCAAGCCAACCTATCAGGTGAAGCCAGGGCTGACAACGGAGTCATCTCCTCTAGTTTCAGCAAGTACGTTCACGGGAGCACCAAATAGGTGTCCTTTGAATTGCATCGTCATGTTACCTCCACTTTTCCGAGTGAATAGGCTGGACGACGGCAAGGCAAGTTTGTGATAAACACAGAATCGGTACGGCTGGCGGCACAACTCCCATGATTCACCCACTCGAGTCCACATCTTGTGGGAATGTGCATATTTCACTAGAAACCTCCATCCCTTAAGTTTGACTGGGTTAAAATCGTCGACTAAGGGTACCGCAAACGTGGTTGAGCTCATTGCTTTCATGGCGTTTGCTTCGATCACTTCATCCAATAGTTCATACGCTGCGAATGGTGTCGCCACCAGTAAGCAGGTTTGGTCATGCACCTCTTCCGGCCTTAATAATCTTATGTCTTCTTTTCTTCTTGTCTTCTTGTGTTCTGGTCTTCCTTTGCCTCTTCTTCCATCTTCTTGGTGCACCTTGCCCCCCCTGGAGGCGCCTTCATTGTGCTCCACAGCAATGTGCCGGCCTCCTAAAACTCTCAATGTGGTGCCTTTCTCCTTTTTCTTTTTCTCTCAGGCCATGAGATTCTCTGGTATTAGGAAAAGGCACTGCCTCAATGTTTGGTTGAAGAGGAGGAGAGGGAGCCTTGAGAAGATGGGGAAATAAGGTGGTTTTGGGGGTGGGTAGTCCCTATCTCGTCCCACAAATTTTTCCCTAGCCCACAAGGATAGAGGAGAGGATGTGGAGAAGAAGTACCAAAAAACAGAGCTCTTCTCCAGTTTTCTAATGCACGTTACGGCGCTTCAAACGGTGAATTGTAAATGCCGTAGTCCCTTTTGGCGTTTCTCTTGCTACTGGAAGCTGCCGGTGGCGTTTTGTCTGCATCGTAGTCGCCGTTTCCGTCGAACCCTTGGTTGCGGGGGTCGTCTGGCTTTGAGAACTACCATAATGGGACGGAACCTCCAGCTCCTACTCTGAATTCATCATCAAAGTTCGCAGAATGGAGTTCTCAGTTCGCGTCAGGGGCTTACTCCCTTCGCAGGACTGAGGGACAAAATTCATCAACGACCCTAAGCAAGGATAGTCGAATGTATCGAGTCTCCGGAGGCCCATTTCCGTTTTTAACCTTACCCCTAGTTTTCGGACCCAAACCGGGGATTTTTACCTCAAACTCGTGTGTTTGCACAAGTTATTTCGTAGTTTTTGCATCGCAGTTTGTCGCAAACGGACTTCAATTTACGTTTTGACGTTCTAGTGCGAAATTGTCGTGTGCGACGCACGCTAGCGATTTTGCGCCAGGACCACCTCACATTTCTCGTCTCTCGTCCGTCGTCCCGAGGCCACGAGGCCTCATCCTTGAGGCCCTTGCGGGCCCTCAGCTGCCAATCAGGCTGAGGCCGCGATCGGCGGCTCGCGGCTGGCCGGCTGGTGGCCGGTCGGTCACTTGGCCAGCCAAACCGGCTCTCCCGCTACACTTCTATTAAGGAGTTCATGATGATTGGGTACAAAAATGTGACATCATCATGTCGATGCCGCATCCATGCGACGTCGACATGCTACCTTTTGACAAACGAGAGGGGTGTATCGTTGATTTTCTACGGCTGCAAACTCCTGTCCATGTAGAAGGGGCGGATCAGGCTTATTGTTCTGATGTAGGGAAGAATGGGGCTTATTCTTTTGAGAGAGTGGGGGATCAGGCTTATTGTCCAAAATGAGGGGTATCTGGTCATTTCGTTCTAGTTTATACTTCTCTAATCATGCACGGAGTTTGACTTTTGCTTGTGTGATGGATTTACGTTTAAAAAAAAACTTTTGTCAATTGATTAAGGACATGTCATTTTTTTAGCACATTTTGCTTTTGATTTGCAATAAGACAAGTGTAGTAGAACTATCTTCTCATAGCATAAGGGAGGCCATGATTCAACCTTTGACGTTCGAGTTATTCTGGCCATGCTAAAGCCGGAAAATCAACAACTTGTACAGAGACTTTGCGGTTCTTGAGATCTTCCGCAACCATCTTTTTCAACAATGTTATGGTGGAGAATCTTCAACATTTGCAGTAGAAAGAAGTATTACTCATTGAGAAAAAGAATTAACTCAGGAGTGAGCCCCAACATTCCGGCCTTCCCCAGTCAGTTTCATCTTGCAAATCCATAAGGACCGAGAGATGTGGTTTGCGGGTTTGGATGTGTGTTTTATCGCTGCTAGGGTCAACAACAGTACAAAATGAGTTGGCATTACATCCTAGTTTTTGCACCGCACGGCTTTGAGTTCATCATCTGATCTAAAGGACTTCAAATGGAAACAAGAGACCGACGTAGCCAAATTAACATTATATGTTGCTAGCCTCGCGAGGTGTGTATAGTTAATCATGTTTCTTTTAGACACGACAAAATCTATGTCTGTTAATGCATTTTCATATATGCATACATAAGTGTATGCATGTATGTATGTAGTTAACTTCAAAGAAGTTCTTCCAAGGTTGAATAGAAGGTGTTCATTAAACAGTATGGAAAAAAAGTTGAAATTCCATTAAAGTACCCACTTTTGTTTTAGTACCTAATATCTATTGTACTTTCAGAACTTCTGAACGTGGCATAAGTTTTTACGCAAATGATTTTTTGGTCTTCCTATAGGTACACGTTGTCATTATTCATGCTTGCTCCTCCTCCCACACAAAGGAAGACTGGATCGAGAGGGGCATGATCGGAGGGATTCGCTGACAGGTGTGAATCAATGCAGACCTATACCAGAAGTTGTCAGGTTTCATGAGCCTCAACACCCTGTCCGCCCGCTCCAACAGCTCAACATGGCGGTGGAGGAACTTCGGGTGTCTAGTGGACACGAAGTAGTACTCACCAAGAGAAATTCAAAACTCTCGAGTGAATCCCAGATTCGACCGGCACTTATTCAGCCTTTAGATTCTGCAAATTCCAAGGGACCGACGGTCAGGATGTGGCTGATGAATTTGGAGGTGTACTTCACCGTTGCTGGGGCCAACAATGACAAGATGGAGGTTGAATTTACGGCCTCACTTTTGCTTTGCATAGCTATAAGTTGGTGGTCTGATCTGAGGATTATCCAACAGCGGTAAGAGACAAGCAGATTCAGATCAACGTCTGACGCGAGCGCTCTCACATCGTCAACCGGAGACATACTACCCCTCAAGCACATTAATCGAACGTGGCATGACCCTCTCATGCCACCAAAAGCATGGAGCAAATTTGCATGCACTATTCTTCCTCGTTTTCGAAAGTAGGATGAGAAGTCTGACACAGCGTATAGACTCCAAGGTCTGCGCCAATAGCCCAGTGTGGCGGAGTACACTCGGCGTTTCTGCAAAATCATCACCGGCAGTGACCTCATCCCCAATCAATTGTTTTTTTACTACAACAATGGCCTCAAGAAAGTTATTCGACAGACAATTGCCATCTTTAACATACAAGATGACCTTCCAGAAATTATCGCAGCAATTGATCACATTGACATCGCCAACTACAATGCCTGGATGCAAAAATCCAACGACTAGCGACCCCAAAGCCACAATTCTTATCGTGGCGGAGGAAAGTCACGGTCAACGGGAACCTCAACTCTAGTGGATATTTATGCCGTAGATCAACGCAATCAACAAACCAGAAAGGGGAAGAAGTCACAAAGAAGAATCGAGGAGCCAGGAAATGGCAAAGGATAAGAGTAATCGACGCCTTTTGTGCGGTCAGAAATTTTTGCGCGGACCAATCACCCATTTGAGCAGCTCATATCGCAACAAAAAAGAGTTTCTAAAATTGCAATGTTTGACGAGGGTCACGAGGATGACCAACCAGTGATACTATTATGAGTGCAACCAAGGGATTACAAGAGTTGCAGAATGGTACCAACATTACTGGATGGAGGAGCTTTTGACAGCTTTGTAAGAAACAACAACATGGTCCACAAGCTAGGTTTGCAGACTGAACCATGGGTGGTTGAAGGAAAAACCGTTGATGGACGACGGCAGATCCGTCGACTTTACAAACCACTACCTCTACAAATTGGAGATGTACATGACGTAACGGTCTGGAGGACTTGCCCAATGAGCGACAACAAAATCATCCTTGGATAGGAGTTTTTGTATCGACACAATCTGCAGGTGGAGTGGAGCACTGAATTGGTCCACGTCACCATTGTTAGAAGAAAACGATAGATGTCTTTGGTCAAGCGACCCAGGACGCAACGACGATTATGAGAAGCAGCAGAGGTGGAAGCAGCAGAGGAAGTTTTGAGAGCCACATAATGTCAACCAATATCACTGGAAGTGGCCAAGCATTGCCTAAAGCGCAGAGCTCAAGCGTCCTTAGTCCACTTGGAGACATGGGAAGAGATTGCAGCTACTAAGGCGATAGCAGCGACCTCAACACCTAAGAATTTCATAACGGTACCGGCGGAGTTTGGAACACTCATTGAGGAGTGTGAAGGGATTTTTCAAGACAGATTACCTCAACAAGTACCTCCACGACCAAACATCAACCATCAATTAGACCCGAAGCCAGCCAGCAGACCAAAGATGAAGAGGACCTATCAGATGAGCGATCACAAGCTCACTGAACCAAAAGAATAGCAGGATGACTCGGTCAAGGGTTCATCAGACCTTCCACGTCATCATAGAAGACACCTTTGCTCTTCATGAAAAAAAAAACCTGAGAGATGCGGATATGCATGGACTACCAAGCATTGAACGACATCATCATCAAGAACCACTACCCTCCTTGCGAGCAAATGAACTCTTCGACCTAGCACTGAAGGTCTTGTCCCAGCCTTGTTCCTCTTCTGAGTGTGAACGTGTGTTTTCTACGCATGAGCTGATCCACACTGCCAGGAGAAACCGGCTCAAGGTGGAAACACTGGAGCTCCTTGTGCGTTGCAATGTACGGCTAAGGAAGCACTACGGCTGCAGTGGAAGGAAAGCCACTGTAGGCCTCGCAGCAGCAACTGAAGCAGAAGCAGACTCAGCAGCAGAAGCAGAGGCTAGTGAAGATGACGGTGACATTGTGGAGGAGGACTGAGTTCTGAGTGAGCCAGAGGAGGAGATGGAGAGTGACGAGGATGAGGAAGGTGATGAAGATGATGTGGTGGCAGGAGCGGATGATGATGTTGTGGAGGTAATGGCATCAGTTCGTGTCATGAGTGACACGCCCGGACTGCCACATGCTCGGCCTGTGACGGTCCAGGAACAGGAGAAGCCGAGACAAAGCAGCAAGCAAGGTGGGGCGGGGAATAATGAGGTGGATGATGGTGTTGAGAAGGAGCCAGGTGCTGCCGGTGCCAATGCAAATAGTGTTGTGGGTGAGTGGGAGAATAATGAAGGTGAGGAGCAGTAGGATTTGGACAAGGAGGGAGAGGAGGAGCATGAGGAGGGGGCCGCCAGTGCAGCTGGAGCAGA
Source organism: Penium margaritaceum (assembly GCA_023375785.1). Lineage (NCBI taxonomy): Eukaryota > Viridiplantae > Streptophyta > Zygnematophyceae > Desmidiales > Peniaceae > Penium > Penium margaritaceum. The sequence continues at coordinate 12,137 of SZWC01039535.1, forward strand.
TGGAGGCGACGAGGCCATGGAGGACCTTGCCACGTCACCACGAGAGAAGTAGACCTCAATGGTAGCATCTAGGGCTGGAAAAGGCACACCCCCAACTGCATCAAAAGCTGGTAAACCCGCAGCTTCTATGACAGCTAGCAAGGGTGCAAAGCGCAAGCTAGCAGCCAAGAAGTAGCTCTTGCATGGTAGTTGTCCCCATTGCTACATTGTTTCTTGTGAGCTACCTTGTCAAACATGTGCTCTCTTTCAAACAATTGTTGTCTTTCTTTCAATCCCACTCTGCATTATCTTTCCTTGGCTTCCTCTTTACATGCCAAAACATGGCTATCAGTGTAGGTGCTGTGTTTCCCCGAAATTGGCTGTTTATGTAAATGTGAATGTTAGCAATTGCTTGTTTCAGCTTAGAACAACACATGTACAAGTTTCACATATACAGTTGAAGTAGAAAATGGAAATACATTTGGTCTCCTCACACCGTGGGTGCTGTGAGGTCATGGAACATAGTAAAAATGGGCTATACTCCATTTTTGCCAGAATTGAGGACAGGGTTCAGTTTTGTACTTCATGTACTGCCTCTGATTTAGGGGGGTTCACTGTTGATTGGGTCGTTTGGAGGTGCCTCCCCCCCCCCCCCCCCCCCCCCC
>SZWC01039539.1:0-12776 GCA_023375785.1 Penium margaritaceum
GTCACTGTGCCACACCGCCCCTCCTCACAACGTTCCATGGGTGTGCTGGCAGGCTTGCAATGTGCCATGTTCTATCATTTGAGGATGGATTCAATGTGTTTTATCTGGTTCATGCTGATGTTACCTGTTGCTCTTTCACGCTTGATGATGATTCCAAGGTAGAAGTCAAGACGACCCATGTCCTTCATCTCAAATCTGCTACTCAGCTGCCCCTTGAGATCTTCTAGAAGCCGCGTTGAAGAAGAGCATAGAATGAGGTCATCGACGTACAAGGCAACCAAGATTGTCCCTTTCTCGCTCTCATGAACATACATTCTAGGGTCATTGTCATAGTGCATGAAGGACTAATCAGCCATGAATGTATCCATCTCCTGGTACCACATCTGTTCAGTTCACACCACATCTGTTCAGTTCACACCACATCTGTTCAGTTCACACCACATCTGTTCAGTTCACACCACATCTGTTCAGTTGACACCACATCTGTTCAGTTCACACCACATCTGTTCAGTTCACACCACATCTGTTCAGTTCACACCACATCTGTTCAGTTGACACCACATCTGTTCAGTTGACACCACATCTGTTCAGATCAAACCACATCTGTTCAGTTCACACCACATCTGTTCAGTTCACACCACAGAACACTTGGCGATTGTTTTAGCCCATAGAACACCTTTACCAATCAGCACACCTTGACCTCGGGAGCATCAACCCCCTCTGGAACCTCTATCAACACATCCTTGTTAAGTTTTCCATAAAGCAAGGCTGACTTAACATCCATTTGGTGGACCTCCATGTTCTCGGGACCAGCAATGGCGAGCATTGACCGGATGGAGGCGACATCATAACCACAGCAAAGGTCTCATCATACTACGTGCAAGGCCATTGAGAGAACGCCATTCCTACCACCCGTGCATTGTACTTGTCTATCTTGCCGTCCTGTTTCATTTTTACTCTTAGCACCCACTGGGACCCCACAACGTGAGCCCTGGCAGGTCTGTCCACCAGCACCCATGTCCCATTCTCCTCGATAGAGTTCACTGCAAATTTCTTCATCCCACTTTGCTTTGTTAGGCTGCATGAGTGCCTCTACGATAGACGTTGGCTCCTCTTGAATCATGAACGAATACTTGAAGCCTGTCCATTCACCCCTATCTGTGTTGTAATGCTACTGAGGTACTTTGTGGCATGAACTGCTCCATGGACCTGCTAGCTATTGCTATTGATGTAGAGGCTGGAGGTCTGCTTCATCGTTGATGATGAGGGAGGCATCCTCCTCATGGTCTGGAGGATCAGATATGTCGGAATCAGAGTCTGATTCCTCCAAGTCATCTTCATGAGCTCCTCTCCATGTTGCAGCACCCAGCCCATGCCAGTTTGTCGGTGCTTTGTCTCCCTCCTCAAGGAGAGTGAGCCACTCTCCTTTTTTTTTTTTAGTGTTATCGAGTTAAAGAAGCTCTCCCTTTCTCACAAACCTTTCATGGAAATCCACATCTTCGCTGCGAATGACCTTCTTTGTCCCTTGGTCCCACAGTCTATAAGCTTTGTGGGTGGTGTCATAGTAAGTGAAAATACACTTTTGTGCTCTTGCATTGATCTGTCTAGGGCCCTCACTGGCGTGGATCTTGGCAAAGCCGGTGGAACCAAACACCTTGAGATGGGAGGCATCCGGGTTCCTACTTNTGGACCTGCTAGCTATTGCTATTGATGTAGAGGCTGGAGGTCTGCTTCATCGTTGATGATGAGGGAGGCATCCTCCTCATGGTCTGGAGGATCAGATATGTCGGAATCAGAGTCTGATTCCTCCAAGTCATCTTCATGAGCTCCTCTCCATGTTGCAGCACCCAGCCCATGCCAGTTTGTCGGTGCTTCGTCTCCCTCCTCAAGGAGAGTGAGCCACTCTCCTTTTTTTTTTTAGTGTTATCAAGTTAAAGAAGCTCTCCCTTTCTCACAAAACTTTCATGGAAATCCACGTCTTCGCTGCGAATGACCTTCTTTGTCCCTTGGTCCCACAGTCTATAAGCTTTGTGGGTGGTGTCATAGTAAGTGAAAATACACTTTTGTGCTCTTGCATTGATCTGTCTAGGGCCCTCACTGGCGTGGATCTTGGCAAAGCCGGTGGAACCAAACACCTTGAGATGGGAGGCATCCGGGTTCCTACTTGACCATGCTTCTTGAGGCGTCTTCAGCTGCTGTGTCTGCTTCTTCTTGCATCTCCTTGGTAGAGTTGCTGCGGATTTGAGGTTCACAAGATAGGTAGCAGTACATGTTGCTTCAGCCCAAAACCTAGGATGCAACTTGGCGTTAAAGAGCATACACCTTGTCATGCCCAAGAGTGTCTGGTTCATCCTCTCTACTACGGCGTTTCTCTGAGGTGAGTAGGGAATAGTTTTCTGGTGTTCAATACCCTGCAACTTGAGCCACTCCCTGCAGGCTTGGTACTCTCCCCCATTGTTTTTCCTAATGCCTTCACCTTCTTTCCACTGTTGCTCAACCATAGTGACAAAGGCTTGCAGGTTCTCCTTCACATTGCTTTTATTTTAGGAAAGGAATATCCAGACTTTGCAGCTGTTGTCATCGATGCATGTGAGGAAAAATCTGATGCCTCCATGGGAAGGTATGCAAAAGGGACTACACACGTTACAGTGGACGAGGTCAAGGGGTGGGAGAGCATGCATGCCATTGCACCTGAAGGGTTTATTTTTCACTTTGTCTTGAAGGCATGGCTCACATAAGATCTAGGCTCCCTCTGACTTATCAACTAGCTCCATCCCATGCGCCAGCTCCTGCTTTCCCATGAGCACCAATGTGCAATGAGCCACGTGCCCAAAGTGCATGTGTCATAGGTTCTCGGAGGATGTGCATGGGCTAGAATGAACAGCCCCGATGGCTGCATTTGCTTGCGGGTTTGTTGCCATATCTACCACTGCCACTGTTTCCGCTGCTCCAACATGTCCTTTGTCATCCAAATCCACATCGTTTCTCTCCTCATCATCACTCTTGCCCGAAGATTGAACTGTTGATGTTGTCGTTTTATTCTGCAAGACGTAGAGTCCATCAACGCAAGGAACCTGTACAAAACCCTTCTTGGTGTAGTAGGAAATGTTGATTTCCTTGGTAGGAAATTTCACCGCTTCCTTTTTTGTAAAGACCACTATCATGCCATGGTCAGTTAACTTACAGATTGAAAGCAGGTTGACTGTGAAGGAGGGCAAGTAGACCACCCCCTCTAGCATGAGGTTGGAGTCTCCACCGTCGACACCCACTGTGACCAGCTTCTCACCAATCCCATCAGTTGCCTCAATCTTGTTGTTGGCCATTCTGAAGTTCTTGTTGCAAGGAACTAGAGCGATGAATTCTCTCTTCTTGTAAGTGGTGTGCTCCTTTGTGCCCAAGTCAAGGCCGTAGGCTCCTGGGATGAGTATCGCCCTCCCTTTGTTGGAGGCACACTCAGCCATCAAGCTTGTGGGATTCTTCCCACCACTATCCCCTCGCCATTCATCCCCTTCTCCTCCGTCTTCCTTGTGTTCCTGGCACTCTTGAGCCCAAAGTCCAGCCTTGCCACAGTTTTGGTGGTTTCTTTAGTGCTTTGCACCCCTTCCACTGTTAGTGCTATTGTTCCCCTTTTACCCAGAGGAGGAGGTATTGTGGAAGGTGCCGCTACTCTGTGAGGCAAAGGCAACCATGTTTACTTCACTGTTGCTATGTTGCATGGCTTCATTACGCACATACTCGGAGACGGTGGTGTAGGAATCTTGATCTTCAGTCCACCCTCCTATCACTGTGATCATGGGACCCCATCTTTCCGGCAACGTCATCACAAAATTCATGGCTTGTATATTGGATTTAAGGTCACACCCCATGCCGGCTAGCTTGTTGCAAGAGCATCTCAAACTTGTGCATAAAGGCGGAGACATCCTTCCCTTCACCAAGCCTCATGCTGATGAGGTTTTGTACAATGAAGAAATGGTTGGCAAGTGAGGAGGACTGAAACAACTTGCCGAGTTTGGCGTATGCCGTGGCTACCACTGTGCAACTACTGATGTGTGTAAGGACTAAGGGTTGTATGGAGGACACACAAATGGCGAGAACCTCCTTGTTTAGCTTGACTCATGCCACAAGGTCAGCACCCTCTTCCTTTGGTTCTAGGATATTTTCATCGAAACATCCTAGCATATCGCTGTCATCCATGATGATCTCAAACTGCCAATTCCAGAGCAAGAACCCCTCTCCATCAATGATTCCATGGTTCCCTTGTCCCTGCCATCCCTACAACTACAACTTCTACACCTCCTGTACCTGTTGTTGATGGCGATGCACCTGGATTTGAGGTCGCTGTAGGCTGTTGGTGAGAAGAGGTAAATGTGTCCATTGTTCACATTGGTTTTTGCAAGTTGATGTAGGCTGATGTCAACTCCCAAGGCGAAAAGGTGAAGATGTGTTGCATTCCCCTTCTGTTGATCTGCAAACAGAGAAGTTGGGTGAGAGCGAAGGCGCTCTCACTACTTCTGACTTAGCGGTTGCATGCATGAAACTTCTTTAAGCAGAGGCATGGGCCCATAACCCTTTGTTAGCTACTGAGCTAACCACCTATGGTAGAGAAGCCATGAAACCAAAAGGCTCACAAAGGTTCTTACACCTTCTTCCTTTGTTGACAAATGTCATGCACCCCAAATCAGGCATACAATTCACCTTCAAGAGTATTAGCACTTTAGCTTTACATCTCAAGAAGAGCTCAAGTTGTTAATACAGGAGAGAGCATCACGCAAGGGTTGATTGATGAGTATGCAAGAAAAATCCCTTTATAGCTGTCTATCCAGTCCAAGAAATCAAAAGCACATCCTTGTGAAGTTGTGTGACCCAATCACATCACCAACAGACTTGTGTTGTGGGCTTGACACATACACATCCTAGTGTCAAGGTGACAAACCAACCATGTAGCTTCCAAGAAGCTATAGACTTTCTTTCTTGGAAGCTTCCATAACAACTAAGATGTGCATGGGCCAGGATCAGACTCATGACCTCTCACTTTAACCTCTCACCCACATGGTATACTCACACGTGATATCTCACAAGAGACAAGGCATACTCGAGTCACACTACAATGGATCCATGGATCATACCTCCATAAGGGGCAGAGCATGCCTGATCTATCATAAAACAATGAACAAGAGGCAAAACATTCAACACATACTACATCACATCTCCTGGCCCAATCATCAGAGCCTCCCTCCCTTCACACCTCATCATCTCTGAGGGCTGATTCATCACACCTTGCCGCACTTCATATTACATCACCTCTCAGCTGATTCATAACACTCCCCCCCACTTCATACCACATCACCTCTCACGGTTGATTCACCACTCCCCCCTCCCACTTCCTACCACATAATCTCTCCCTGCTGATTCATCACGTCTCCCTTCAATGCATACCACATCACCTCACTTGGCTGATTCATCACACTCCCCCCACCTCATACCACATCACCTCTGTTAGTTGATTTGTCGCATCCCTCTTCACCACATACCACAACACCTCTACCGGATGATTTGTCACTTTCCCTGTCACCTCATAACACATCATCCCTCATGGCTGATTCATCACATCCCCCTCACTTCCTACCACACTACCTCTGCCAGCTGATTCATCACATCTCCCCTCACTCCATACCACACCACCCCTCCCGGCTGATTCATCACAACCCCCATCACTTCATACCACATCACATCTCCCGGCTGAGTCACCACATCCCCCATCACTTTGTACCACACTACCCTTCCCGGCTGACTTAACACGTCCCTTTCTCACATACCACGAGACCATCACCCCCTTTCCCCACCATCCTACCCCAAGCTCCCAATACAAACCCTCAACCATGCATAGAACAACCCCCAACAAGACCACTACATTAGTGGACACGTTACCATTACCCTTGGCCACAACCACGGCTGCTCCCCTTGTCTGCCCCTCCTCTAATGCACTTCATTTGTATGATGTCTCCCTCGTGGAGGCTCGGCCAACCACTGCACCGGCATTTCCACTACACGTCGTCAACACACAAGGCGCGCAGGGTCCAAGGCAATAGCTTGATTCAGATCTGTCGATGCGTTATGCGGCTTTAGAAGTGGCTTGCAGCTGATATGAGTGCACATGTCTCCACTCCCACCCACGCTTTTGTCTTCATTTTGCTTCCTCATGAAAAAGTTCCGTTGCACCCAATGTGAACCACGAACTTTACAACTGTTACCCCAAACTCAGCACTCCCACAACATGATCATGTCACAATGTTCCACCCCAATTGCAACTGTCTGATTAACTTAGCAAAACACAAGAAATTCCAAGTCTTTCTCTCACAAAATGACCCTGACATCTTATTTGAAACAGATACTCACATACAGAGCATAGACATTCTTAAGTTCTCCCCTTTACAGTTATGAATATTCTCACAACAATTTGTTATTGGTTATGAATATTCTCACAACAATTTGTTATCTTCACACGCAAGCAGCATCCTCATTGGCAAGAAGCGTAATTGCACTAGCAAAGCAATCTTCATGCAAGGCGGGAGAAGTAGCCACTGTAAGGTGCTGAGACATGACATAGAGATTCAAATTACAACTATCTATGCTCCTCCAATCCTTCCCAATGACAAGCCTTCTGGGAAACCATTCACAAAGAACAAACTACGTACCACCCTCGTATATTAGTTAGTGACTGTAAATGTGTAAGCTCAGCTACAGATCGCCTGCCACATAATCCCTCTCAGGAACCAATCTTGCAGCCTCTCGACTTCCACACTCTCAAAGACACGTTTAGACTCTATGATGGAACCAAACAGGAATTGACATTCCATTCTAAGGTGAAAAATTCATTCTCACCTGTCAACAAAGTTTACACCCATAAAAACCTCCCATTCTCCATTACTTGCATATCCCAAAAACCACCCCCAAGGTGTCTTCATAACCACATAGCAGGGAATTGGCTCACACTACGCATTACATCACAAGGCCCAACTGCAAGCCTTGGAAACTTGTGGCTCAATACATCTTCGATTCCAAAACCTTGGATCCAATCGCTCATCACAAGATCAACATCACCAACATGGCCTGAACAAAAGAAAAGATCCATCCAATACCTTAAACAACTTAGTAAACAATGATTTGTAAGACGAAAGAAGACCATCATCCATCTCCAACACAACATTTTACAAGACCAATAAGAACACTACCAGGGACAAGACCCAGCCATCCTCGAAATCATCCAGTCACTTAAGAATAAACTCAACCATTACATTCAACAAAGAGCTCAGTTCCTCTTATACTATACAAAGCTCCGCTAAAATATGCAAGCCACGATACCAACCTCGCTGATCTCGGACCACTTACAAAATAGGAAATCATAGACCATCATCCACCAACTAACTAAAGTCACTAGAGAAATTGTAGAAACGGAGGAACCCTTTGCAAAGGAGGCATCCCATTCCTTCGTGCACATTTGTAAACAACCAGACCCGGTCAATGCATGTGACAACTTCCTGCCACCTCACCTCAGGAAGCGGCTCCTAACTCACATCTACCAAAAACTTAGCTTGCCCATTGAATCTATCAAAAATTTCAACACAGTTCTCTCAAAATCATCACACAAAAGCCCTAACCCTGATGCACTCCCAAGAGAATTCTACAAAGCGATCATTATTGAAGCCCACAATGCATGCCTACTCCTTAAACACTGTAGCGATATCTTCACCAACGCACATCACCAGTAGGAGCTGAGTACCTCCATCACAGTCCTTCTCCATAAAAAAGATGGCCCCACCCTCCTCACACACTACAGACCAATCTCCCTCCTCAATGTAGAGTACAAAACAATCACCAAACTCTTGGCAGAATGCTTACAACTGGCCTTCCCATATGTGATTAACCAAGACCGATCTAGATTCGTCCCTGGACACAACATACAACACACACTCATCAAAATCCAAGACATCCACCATTTGGCAACGTTGCCAGAACATCATTGTGCTACCTCGCAGTAGATGTTGAGAAGGCATATGACTCCCTCAACCGGGACTTCCTTTTTTGCCGCACTTGCACACCTTGGACTCCCGTGGTACTTTATTAAATGGGTAGAAATACTTCATGCCAATAGTACTGCGCAACTACTCATCAACGGGCATTTGACCCCCTGGTGTCCGACAAGGGTGTCCCCTGGCCCCTGGCCTTTTTACTTACGCCATGGAACCCATCACCGACCTCATCCAAGAGCGCATGAGTGGCATCCAACTCACCCCACATATACGCCACACTTTCATCAGTAATGCAGATGATGCCACGATAATCATCCCATATGAACAAGATGAGTATTGAACTCAGAAATCAAGAAGACTTCTACTGACTATCACAAGCATTACATGGCTTCAAGCTAACACACGCAAAACGCTCATCCTGTCCATCGGGAACCATACACCATCCCCAGCCCATGCTCCTTACTCCATCACTGTAGGACCCGTACATATTCTGGATATCCACGCCAATACATGGGGACCCATATTACAACACAGAAAACATGTCATCCCCTTGTGGAATAGCGTTCGTGCCCCTCTTCAGATAAAAATCATGTCGATAAACAGCTACCTAGATCCAAAATGATCTATTGATCATTCAATCTACCTCACCCGACGGACCTCTTCAGAAATCTAGAAGCCACCATTTTATAGTTCATCTCTTCTCATAAACCACTCTCTGACCCAACAGGAACTATTTATCTCTACTCTATATGCACAACTATCATCCCTGCCGGCCAACAAGGGCTGGGGCTAAAGTGGCACGCCACACTGATGGCCTCCTAGGGCGTTGAATGGGTTTAGGACCTTTTCAACCCAGGAATTCTAGCTTGGAAAACATTCTTCTCTACACCCAAAAGTTCCCAAAATCCACCCATTTTTCCTCTCCCATTCAGACATCCTCTGCATACGCTCCTTCTAGTGCCACAAAAGTGGAACATCGTTTCATCACTTTCTCACCACTCAACCCAGTGTAAACCCTCCAACATGATCCAAGACTAAATCACCGATGAGTAAGTGGCACACCACCACTTTCTCCTCCATAAAAGAGGCACTCTTTTTGGCCACACACAAAACAAATGGTTCCTCCTCACGATGGGACTCTAGGTTTAACATCTCTTTTCACGACAACTTTGCAACACACTATGACCTCCACCGACCACTGCAAAAAAAGCATTGTTGGACAATGTGGTGGACCACTTACCCTTGATATGGCAACCAGTGATTCTCAATGCACCCTCATTCCAAGAATTTGTACAAAACACTAAGTACATTACCCACTCCTCCCCATGTGGCCTTCCAGTCACCATCGGATGCAAGTTGGATTCATCCCAAGACCCGCGGATAGGAATTCCCATGGAAATAGACCCAAGCATGCAACATATCTCACCACACCCATGGCTCAAACTGTCCATTGTTGACCCATGCCTACTCACCCCATTCTACTACAAGAAGGGTTGCCTAATCTCCACCCACGAAAACGTTCCATGTCAGAGGATGCAAACAGCAAATTGTTTCCCTACAAACTCAATACAAAGCTCCTCCCAAGCACACAACCTACTCAAACATACAAACTCTCATTACAGAAACACAATCCCCTCATGCCACAACGCTGGGAAACTATTCACAAAAGCTTCTCATCCTCCCCATAAACCTCCGCACACAAGACACCATGCTTTGCATCTTCTCTCAACGTCTACAAGTCAACACCCACTGCAAATTCCTCCCTTCACCGTAATCATTTTCCCCTAGATGTCTAGAAGAGAAAACCATTGATCATTGCTTTCTCATATGTCGACACCCCCACCCCCTTGTAGAACGACTTGAAACCCTATCACTATCACACATTATTCCCTTAAAAACAAAGCCAATACCACAGAATTACTGATTGGTCCTCTTGAGAATTACACCCATACATTATGGGAATCATCTGCGCACACCTATTCCACCTATTACACAAGAGAGTTAGGCCTCCCCCAAAACCAACCCAATGAGCAAAGTCATCCACACTATCCTGGGATCACTGCAAGAAACTCTAATGCTAGCTTCACAGATGATTCATGCCCGGAACAAATTCTGTTAAAAACGGAAAGGAAAACCAATATTGCGATGGACCTCCCATTCCTACAATGCAGAAACAAGGCAGGGTGTACCTACCATTCGTCTTGCAACCAATTTTGCTTCTAGTGGAGACACCCCAAGTCATAGAAGTTGTAGTTTGGGGTGTGAGGATCAATCCCGAGGCTTGTCTTGGTGTCTAGGTGACCCCCCCTTCCCTAACCATTTGTGTCATGGGAACGAAGAAAACAACAACAGTAGGGTGTTGCACACAAAGCGTGCATAGGGTTACATAGTAACCAAGAAAAAGAATCTACGTTTACTTCTCGTAGAGAAACCTGACCAACCATCTTCATTTTGGTCCACATAAGGAAGGAATTCCACGGGTTTGGCCGATTATGGAGGCTTAGAGTGCATTCCCTATCAATGCCGCCCAATCACAGAGGTTTTCTGTACACAATTTGTGAGCATTGTACTTGAATGTTTCATCAATTTTAATAGATATGTAGATTTGTCTCATGTTCAACATGTTACAAAATCTAGTTTGTATGGAATGATCACAATCACATATCGATGTCCTTAGTGTTGTTTGCCGGGATAATTTCTTTGGCAAGTTCAGCAAAAACACTGATTGTAGGGATCAGACAAAAAAACTAATGTCCATTTTCTCCTAATTGGCTTCGTTTTGCGGATTCTGTGATGTTTGCTTTACTTTTCAAGCAAAATCTACCACATCAACAAGGCACTACCACACATCATCCATCAAGATCAGACAGGTTTCGTCAAAGGTCGAAACATCCAACACACATTGTCCCAGCTCCATGATGTGCAACACTGTGCCATCGAGAACAAAGAGCGACTCTATTTCCTCACGGCAAACTTTGAAAAGGCATATGACATCTTAAGCAGACCATACCTAATGCACGCCATGCTTCATCTTGGCATCCGACTAGAATTCATGAAGTGGGTTCAACTGTTGCATAAGAACATCACCACACGATTGCTCATCAATGGTAAACTGTCCTCCCCCATCACCCTCCACTCCGGGGTCCGCCAAGGGTGTCTCCTGGCACCCCTCCTCTTTATTTGTGCCATGGAACCCATCTCCGCATGTATTTAAATGGCACCTTCAAGGCATCCCTTCCCCGTCTTATGACTACCCATGCTTTGTGGGATACGCGGACGACACAACCCTACTCATTCGTTTTGTCTTAGAACTCAACCAAACTCTACAAGTATTCTGAACAGTCACCAATCACACCGGCCTCAAACTCAGTCAGTTGCCAGTAAAACAGTTATCGTCCCTATTGGACAACACACCCAAATCCCTACTCGACCGCCTTTCCCAGTTACACAAGGCCCTGTCCGCATTCAAGGAATCCATTTCCATACCACACCAACAACCGGCACAACCTGGGACCCAATCACAAGCAAGATCAAAATAGCCATCCCCATGTGGAACAAATTTCGGAGCCCACTCCGTACAAAAGTGGTCGCCATGAATTCTTACCTAAACCCCAGATTCCTCTACTACTCCTCCACTCTTGCCCCTACGCAAGAGCACCTCAATTCTTTAACCAATGCCCTCACACAATTCCTGTCATCCTACAAAGCCCGCGCAGACCCCACAAGATTTATCCATGTATACACTTACAAAACCATCATCTTCCCACGAGCTGAGAAAGGCTTGGCGGTAAATTGGCTTGCACACCTCATCCGAGCCCAAGGTGCAAAACGGGTTTACGAATTCCTGAAACCTCTACAACAAAAATGGAAAGAAACACTACTAGATACCCAAAACCTACCCAAAAAAAGACATTTCTTCATCTCCCACCCAACAATCCTCAATATCCGCTCCCTCCACCTGAGCTCCTGATGGCAAAATACTTTTATTCTTTCCTCATCACCAATCCCATTATCCTTCCCCCAAACCTTGCCTCGCATGATATCTCCCTAGAATACGTCGCCCACAATAGACACCTTCTCAAAACAAAATCCCAACCTTTTGGCATACCCCCTCGAGAACGCTTTCTTCTCACCCCCAAGATACAAGTGAGACACCTCTACAACCCCCAACTCCTCTTTCGGACACTTGGTAAACCACCCACTTGGAGCCACAAAAGGGTTCTCAAGGAAGTCCGACAACACCTCCCCCTTTCTTGGGTGGCCATCATCATCAAAACCCCTCAACTCACAGACATCTACAAACACACCCCTTACGTCACGCTTCCTGCCCTCAACATTCTACCAATCAGCATCATCTGCAAACTATGACAACGAGGCCCTCAAATCTGGGGATACCCCGTACAAGTCTGTCTGATCACAGGTCGTCTATGTGGCCACACATGGGCATAATCCCGCCCATGGTGTAGACTGCACACCAATCCATGTTAAAAAAGGGACCTTCCTCGACACACCACACCAACCAGAAGATACAGAATCAAAAGTTGAAACCCATCCCTCCAAGACCTTTACAAAACCCTCCTCAAAATCAAAACCCCGTCTGTCACACATAAGCCCAAATATATATGTTTATGTATATGTATATACATATGTATATGTATATGTATATGTATATGTATATGTATATGTATATGTATATGTATATGTATATGTATATGTATATGTATATGTATATGTATATGTATATGT
>SZWC01039554.1:0-12766 GCA_023375785.1 Penium margaritaceum
CCCTCTCTCTCTCTCTCTCTCTCTCTCTCTCTCTCTCTCTCTCTCTCTCTCTCTCTCTCTCTCTCTCTCTCTCTCTCTCTCTCTCTCTCTCTATCTCTCCCCATTGCTATCTCTGTCCCCTCCCCCTTTCTTCTCATGTTATGTACAGAAATTCACTCCTTATGTTTACCATTTCCCAACACTGTCCCTTGTGCTCTTTTGTACACTATGTAACCCTTTGCACGCCTTGCGTGCAACAATGATGCCTTGCAACAATGAAGTCATATGAAATCATGTATGTATTTGTATTCATACATATACATATTGTTTTTTACTTTCTTCATACTACGTTACCCTGTGCACGCCTTGCGTGCAACATTGAACCCTTGTTTGCATTATGTAGGAGTTTATCGGTGGACTGGCCATGGACCCGATTTGCATGTTTTTGCATTGTAAGTCCACCGTTTGATGCCGGGTGCATGCATGTTACCAGTCCTAGCGTCAGGCTTGTGATTCTGCACGTCTAGGTTTAGACGGCGAAGCATTCCGACATGTTGGTTTTTTCCACGTCTCTCATTGTACTCCGTTGTGTCCTCCCGACTTGTGTACATCGGCGTGCAAATGACTCACGGCGAGACTTGACGCTACTGGAGTGTCGTCCGGTGGAGCCGACGCACGCTGAGGCCTACACACAGTTGGCTAGAGCCTCCTCCCTACGTCAACGTGCTCACCTCCATTGGCAGGCCTGCTTGGCGGTCGAGTCGCTGGCCGTCACTCCCACCGCAGAGTTTGTCTGCATGCGAGCAACGCTGGATCTAACTGTGCTATTGTGTATGCAGCGTCATGCTCGGCCTAGGGTCCATGTTTCATGTGGCGTGGCACTGTTTAGTAAAATGGACCTTCATAGGCACTGCCTGGGTTCGGGCAGCCATAACTCTTCACAACTATTTTTCTAGCTGTTTCTGACCGCACGACTGCGTTTGCAGCGTTGGTATTATAGTATGGTCCAGTTTTCAGGCAAAATGGACGACATCCAGGTTTTGGGCTGTCGGTCGTCTGTCGGCTGTCGGCCGTCTGGCAGGGCTCACCGAGAAACCGTGCCTGCCAAAAACTAGGTCTAGGACTATTTTCTCACTGGCTGGTTAGCTGAGTAACAAGCTCTCCAGAGCTGGGGGGGAGCTATAACTTGGAGGGGTTTCCCATTGTTGTTCATTCTTCGCTCCTAATCAGTTACTTCTCGTTTTTAGTTGCTTTCTGGCGCTAACACTGGCGCGCACATTTATGAGTATCAAACCCAAATCATCCAAACTTAGACTCTGGAGTAGTGGACTGAGGGGACAACAGACTAATTAGCGAGCGTGGAAGCAAGCATGCTACATCAACAACGCCGCTGCCCCAATCTGCTGCCTAGTGTTTCCAGCTTGGTATCAGAGCCAGAGCGTAGCAGTAGCAGCAGAAGACTAGCATACAGGTGACAGACAACGCCGGTAGACCCCCATACGCGCCAGTGCAAGGGAAATGCTGCTAGATTTTTTCTGACAACATTGACCAGCCTGATGGCAGCGTCAGAACTTTCCCCACGGTCAGTGGGCCAGGGGAAATGCTGCCGAAGTTTTTTGGCAGCACTCACCCCCACGCGTGACGCGAGAAGATGAGCGGCCAACGACGTCAGGCATCACGATAAGGACACGCGTCGACCAGGTGTGATCGTGCTACAAGCAGCAACAACGGCAGCAGCTTGCAACAGCAGCGAGCAGTGGCAGCAGCAGCCAGCAGCATATGTGCTTAGCAGCAGCAGCTGGCAGCATCAGCAGCTCGCGACAGCTTGCAGCAGCAGCAGCCTGTAGCGGCTTGCAGCAGTAGCAGCATTTAGCGGCTTGTAGCAGCAGCAGCCTTTAGCGGCTTGCAGCAACAGCAGGGCGTAGCAACAGCAAGCAGCAGCAGCAGCCGGCGGGAGTAGCAGGAGCAGCGAGTAGCAGCCAGCAGCCAGCAGCAGCAGCAATCGGCTGCAAGAGCAGCAGCGGCCAGCAGAGAGCAGCGGCCAGCAGCAGCCTATAGCAAGCAGCAACAGCAGCTGTAGTAGCAGCCAGCAGTAGCCAGTTGCAGTAGTAGTTGCAGCTCGCAACAACAATGGCTGCTCTTGCAGTTGCTCGTAGCCCGCTGCCTGTAGCGAGCTTCGAGCTGCGAGGAGCGGGCTTGCTGCTTGCGGCCCGTAGCAAGCAGCAGGCAGCGAGCAGCAAGCTCGCTGCTCACTGCTTGCGGCTCGCAGCGAGCAGCGAGCTCACTGTGCAACGAAGCAAGAAAAAGAAAAGGCTGGAAAAAGAATTCCCCCACCCCAAAGGTGCGTTTGTAGCTACTGTTGCTGCCATCACGGTCGCTACAACAGCCACAGCAACCACAGCAGCACGTAGCAACCAAGCAGCAGCAACGGCTACTGCAACCGCAATCACAATAGCAGTAGTAGCAGCAGCCGCAGCAACGTCAGCAATAGCAACAACAGCAGCAGCTGCAACAGCAAACCGGTAGCAGGAGCAGCAGCAGTAGTAGGAGCAGCAGCAGTCGCAGGAGTAGTAACAGTCACAGTACCAGCAGCAACAGCGACAACGACAGTAGCAGAAGTAGCAACAGTTGTAGGAACACCATCAAACATCCCGTGGCGGACACAACAGCGGCTTTAGCAACAGCCACTTCTAACTTCAGCAACATTTCAGCTGACGTCATTGCTGACGTTACCGTTGACGTCATTAACAAAAAAAAACTCTGCAGATAACACAACAGCACCTGCTGTAGTCAACCATTTCATGCTGATTGCTGCTGACTATCTGCTGACGTCAGCAGCATAAAGAAGAAAAAAAACACAAAGGAGGGTGGATCCAAGGGGGCCAACAAACATGGCCACTAGCCCCAGTGGGGAGGGGTCCTTCTCTAGTGGGAGGACCCCTAGTCCCCCTTTCCTGCAGCAGCTACAACAACAGCAGTATCAACAACAGGAGTAGCTACAATAGTAGGAGCAGCAGCAGCAAGAGCAGCAGCATTAGGAGCAGCACTAGTAGCGGTAGTCGCAGCAACAGCAGCAACAATATCGGTAGCGTTAGCAGCAGCAACATCAATAGCAAGAGGAGTAGCAGTAGCCGCAGCGCCAACACCCTGTAGGTTCTATCATCGGTTCCTCTGACTCAACAAATGTGCTTGACGCTTTGTGCCAGCAGCTCGCAATGCTGACACAGCAGCTAGCGGCACTATAGCTGCCGCCAACCCTGCCGCTGCAGCAGTCGTAGCAGTAGCATCAGCAGCGGTCGTCGCAGCAGCATCATCAGCAGCCGCCACCGTCATAACAACAGCCACCGCCATAGCAGCCGAACCAATGTCAGCCAGCACCGTTCACCCCACCAGGATACGCGAGCTCTGCACTTACCTTTGCCACGCAATGCTTGGCACAACAACACATCCTACGCCAACAACACATGGTGATGTCAGTCCTAAGCCCCACTCTGGGTGCCGGCCATAGGCCAAAGGACTTTAGAACCCCGACGCCGCCGCTTCAGGCTGGCAACCAGTTCCGGAGCTAGGAGCTCAGCTTCTAGAATTGGGCACAGGGCAAAATCTTGTGGCCTTACTATGTCCTCTCCTTCGACTCCACCCGGGCCGACCAGGTCTACGACGGCGGTCGCGCCGTGCGTGCTCTCATCCCTGTCGCCCCTCCAGCCACACGCCTTGCCCTTGAGCCCTTCCTCGACGACCCCACCGCTGGCGTCCTATGTAACCCAATAGCAGCCTGGAATGTCCTCACGCACCCTCATCGCCTGTCCAGTGATGCTGAGACCAGCCGCCAGGTCCGGGAGTTCAACTCCCTTCGCATGACGGAGACCGAGACGGTCACCTCCTATAAGCAGTGTGCCGAGGATCTTCTCCGCCGCCTAGGAGACGCCACGCCACCCCCTCTCTTCGCACTCCTGACCATCAAGCGCGGTGCCACCACCACCTTCTCGGACGTCTTCTTCCACTACTCCCATGACACTCTCGCCGCGATGGATGCCCAGAGTACCCTCATGCCCTGGGCGTACGAGGTCTTCCTCCGCATCGATAAAGCCCATCAGAAGTCGCACATCCATTGCACGTAGTCCCTTGTCTTCCCTACCGTCGCCTCTCTTGCCGTTGCCTCAGTGACTTTCCTCGCCCCTACAGCAGCAGCATCTTCCGAAGCCCCCTCATCTGGCAAGAAGAAGAGGAGGGGCAAGAAGGGCAAAGGGACTCAGCAGCAGACTAGCAGATCAAGCAGTGCTAGCCTCGTCTGCCACAACTGTGGCAAGTCAGGAAACGGGTGGTATACATTCTCACTCTCAACTGACGAGGCTCATGTCATCGCCACCATGCGTCGCCAGCGCGAGTGCTACTTTGCCACCAGTGTCGTGACCGTCGTTGATCCTGTCGCATCCGCGCCACCCGTGACGAGCTTACTGCAGCTTCCTCCACAGCTGTCCGCACCCGCTGCTCAGTCCCCGGTGCCTTCCTTTCCCTTCCTGGACTCTGGCACTATCACACCGCAGTCGGTCTACTCCGTTGGACCCTTTGCCTGCGAACGCTAGCTGGAGTAGTTTATCGCCTTCCAGCTCGGCCTTCCTTGCCCTCCTCCCTAGGGAATTGTGAGTTGCGCAGTCGCTGGTTCCTCTCCGCCCTACATGATTGAGTCGGTACTACGATCATGTCCTGTATCCCCGTCCGTCCCGTCCTTTTCCGTGCCCTGTCCTCCCGCTCCTCTTCGAGACAATGTCACCTGGCTAGATGAGTAGCACTCCCATTTTGCACCTCCGTCAACTTTGTGAGCATCGCTCGCCCATTGCCATGTGACTGTCAGCGACCTGGCCACACCAGTCCACGATTTGTCAGAGACCTGGATCGTCGACTCCGAGGCCACGCATCACATGACGGCCTCTCGCGAGGCCTTCAGTGTTCTTGGTCCCATCACAGATGTCACCATGGTTCGGACGGGATTTGGTCAGGTATTTCCCGTTCGTGGTGTCGGCGTCGTTCGTTTCCGTGGTCTAGTGGGTGATGTCTTCTTGACTAATGTTCTCTTCGTCCCTGGCGTTGAGCTCAGCCTCCTGTCTCTCACCTCCCTTGATCACATGAGCATGGACATTCTGCATTCACGTGGTGAGGGTACTGTGTTGTTACGTCCGTCCGGTCGTGTCGTTCTACATACCACCGCCCGTGGCAACTTGTGGCATGTGCCACACGTGTCCGCTCCCACCTCTATCTCCTTCTTGTCGGTAGATACTGGCCATGTGTTTGTCACCAGCACCTTGTCTTCGCAACACACGCATCTCATGCATCTCCGCCTCTATCACATCAACTCTGCCACTATTGACAACATGCTTCGCACACAGCCGGTCACTCGTCTTGACTCAGCTTCTTTTCCTCCACCTTGTCCCACAAAGTGCATTGATTACACTCAAGGCAAGTTGGATCATTGCACCTATCCCTTCTCTGCCTCTCGAGTGTCCGCCCCGCTCGACTTCGTTCACTCTAATGTCATGAATTCCCTTCCGACAGAGTCAGTCGGCGAGCATGGTCGTTATGTCCTGACCCTTACGGACGACTACTCTCGCTATCGCTGGGTCTTTTGCCTGCAGTAGAAGAGTGACATCGCTCCCACCATTCGGGACTGGCTGGTTTGCGCGGAACGCGAGTGTGGTCGCCTTCTCCGCCGCTTCCACTCTGATCGCGGGGGTGAGTTTTTGGGGGAGACCACAGTCCTCCTCGCCTCCCGTGGTGTCCATCCTGAGACGTCAGCACCTTACACGCCAGCCCAGAACGACATCTCAGAGTGATGGAACCGCACCATGGCCAATGCCGTCCGCACCATGTGATTCAAATCCGGTGTCCCTGACGGCTTCTTCTTCAAGGCCATGACCTACCTGGTCTTGAACCGGATTTCCCACGGATCCATTCCGCGTCAGTCCACCCCATACCAACACTAATGTGGAGAACGCACCGACCTGCATCCGACTCGTGTCTGGGACTGCGTCGCCATCGTGTGGTTGCCTGCCCCACACCAGGGTGGCAAGCTCGAGCCTCACGGTCGTCCATGTACCTTCCTTGGCATCTCACGCCAGTCAAAGGCATGTCGTTTTTGGGATCCCTCCCGGCACTGCATTGTCGAGTCCCGCGATGCCCTCTTCTTTGAGGACCTTTTTATTCGCGACCTCATTCGCTCTAACGCGTCAATGTTCCTCCCGTCGCGTGAGGGTGGGTCCGTCCTCCGTCCAACCGTGTTCGGGCATTCCATCGTCTGTGCCCGGGGGCCCACCCTCGCCGGCTGCCCCATCTATGTCCGCCAGCCCCTCCGGGCCGGCTGCCCCGACCATGTCTGCCAGTCCCTTAGGGCCGGCTGCCCCATGCGTGTCTGCCGGCCCCTCAAGGCTGACTGTCCCGTCTGTATCGGTGCGCTACACACGTGGTCCAGGCGGGACCCTCAGACCCAGGCCCATAGTTGGCACTCAGGCCACCTCCGCACGTCCTCTCACCCCACGACCCCTTGTCATTCAAGAGTCCTCACCTCATGTGAGGTCCACTCTCACGGTCTTGAGTGGGGACCTCGGCACCAAGGCACTCGGCTTGGCCACACTGTCAGTCATTGCTGACCTACATCCCGGGTCAGCACTGGGCTATGATGTGCACCATTAGGAACACCGATATGTCATTGCGACCACGCTCATGCGGATGCCACCAGGGGCACGTGACGCACACGCCCTCACTGTCCGCCCCACTGAGCAACCAGAGGACCCAGCCACCCTACGTGAGGCTTGGGCATCTCCTGAGGCTGCTCACTGGGAAGCTGCATGTGCCAACGAGCTAGCCGCCATTCGGCAACATCACGTCTATGAGCTCGTCGACCTTCCCCCAGGCCGCAAGGCCATCGGTGCCAAGTGGGTTCTCTGGAAAAAGGGGAAGCCAGACGGGTCACTGGACAAGTCCAAGGCCTGTCTCACGGCCAAGGAGCTTGCTCAGGTCCGTGGGATCGACTATGACCAGATCTTTGCCTCGGTTGGTCAGTTCTCCACTAGCCGGGTGTTATTCAACCTGGTTGCCTTGCATGGGTGGGAACTGCATCAGATGGATGTGAGCAATGCCTCCATGGCCCATTGGGGGAAAATGAACTCTACATGATGCAGCCTCCAGGCTTCAATGACGGCTTTGGCAAGGTCTGGAAGCTGCGGAAGGCCCTCTATGGCTTGAAGCAGTCACCGCACTGCTGGAATGAGGAGATTAGTTGTACGCTTCTTAGCGGCGGCCTCCTTCGCAGGTCTGCCAACCCCGCGCTATTCATCAGCCCGCGAGGTCAAACCCTCGTCGCGGTCTTGGTTCATGTTGACGATGTGCTCATCGCATCACCGGACGCAGTTGCCATCCAACAGGTCAAGGACCTACTACACGCTGCCTACCAGATGAAGGACCTCGGGCCAACACGAGTCTTTCTGGGCATGGAGCTTGAGCATAATCGCTCTACTGTCATACTGCATGTCCATCAAGCCGCCTACGTCCATACCTTGTCCGGGCGCTTTTCTGAGGACCTGACCCTCGTGTCTAGAGCATCCTCACCCATGTCGCCCGACGGTCAGGCGTTGCTCAAGAGTTTTGATCCAGCTGCGGTGGGGGAACCAGTAGACATGACTGCATATTTGTGCGTCATTGGGTCAGTGATGTTCCTGGCGACAACGACGCGCCCAGACATTGCATTCGTTGTGAACCTCATGGCTCAATTCTCTTAGGAGCCGCGTCACCTCCACTTTGAGGCCACAATCCGAGTACTGCGCTATGTTGTCTCGTCTCCACGGCGAGGTCTCATGTTCCGCCGACAGAGTCTGTTTCTACGGTGGGCTACACCGACAGTGACTGTGCCGGCGGTCCGGACGGTAAGAGGCGCACACGCAGGATCTTTTTGATTGGCGGCACGGTGGTGTCATGGCGCAGTGGCAAGCGAGAGTGCATTGCATGTAGCACTGCTGAGGCTGAGTACGTAACCCTTGGTTCAAGCGCATGTGAGAGCATGTGGCTGCGTCGTCTGTTGTCCGAGTTGAATCAGTCCGTCGCATCCATCATGCTGCATTGTGACAATGAGAGTATCATGGCCATCGCCGACAATGACGACTTGCATCACACATGCACAAAGCACATCAATGTTGAGTATCACTCTATGCATTCGTTGTTGCATGACGGCAGCATCAACATTGTGTGGGTTGAGACAGAATGGCAGTTGGCTGACTTCTTCACCAAGGCATTGAAACGCAACTCATTCAAGAAGGCTGTGAGTTCAGTCGGCATGCATCCGTGAGTTGCACTCTTTGTCCTGGCCTACGTCTCCATGTGCCCCGGAGGAGTCTGTCTATTGAATGTGATGCTGCCCGCCCATGTGCACTATGCCTGTGAGTCATGGGGGAGTGTTGCTTTTTTTGCTTCTCATTTTACTCTGTTGTGTCCTCCCATCTTGTGTACATCAGTGTGGAGATGACTGACGGCGAGACTTGACGCTGCTGGAGTATCGTCCGGTGGAGCCGACGCACGTTGAGGCCTACTCGCAGTTTGCTGGAGCCTCCTTCCTGTGTCAACGTGCTCAGCTCCATCGGGAGGCCTCCTTGGCGGTCGAGCCGCTGGCGGTCACTCCCATCGCAGAGGCTATCTGCATGTAAGTAGTGCTTGATCTGATTGTGCTTTTGTGTCTGCAGTGTCATGCTTGGCCTAGGGTCCATGTTTCATGTGGTGTGGCACTGTTTAGCACAATGGATCTTCGTGGGCAATGCCTGGGTTCGGGCAGCCATAACTCTTTGCTACTAATTTCTAGCTGTTTCTGAACACACGACTGTGTTCGCAGCATTGCTGTTATGGTATGGTCCAGTTTTCAGGCAAAACGGACGACGCCCAGGTTTTGGGCTGTCGACCGTCTGGCAGGGCTCACCGAGAAAACCCTGCCTGCCAGAAAAGACGTCTAGGACTCTTTTCTGATTGGCTGGTTAGCTGAGTAACAAACTCTACAGAGCTATGGGGGAGCTAGAACTTGGAGGGGTCTCCCATTGTTGTTCATTCTTCCCTCCTAATGAGTTACTTCCCGTTTTTACCTACTTTTTGGCACTAACACGGGCGCACGCATTTCTGAGTAACAAACCGAGAGCATCTAGACTTAGACTCTAGAGCAACGGACTGAGGGGACAACAGACTATGCAACGAGCATGGAAGCCAGTACACTACATCAACAATGATGCTGCCCTAACCTGCTGCCTAGTGTTTCCATCTCATGTCTGTGCTGAGTTATGACCAAAACAGTGGTTTTGAGCCGGTGTTTATGACAGACCTTGTGCTGCAGTGTGCGACACCCGCCGTGCGCCACAGCAGACACTTATGCCATGGACCTGCCATTTGTCATTTCTCTCTGCAAATGCTATTGAAGCATTCTGACACTTTGCCTTGTTTCTCCTAGCCAGACCCTTGCCATTGTGTGTACGACTTAAGACTGTCGTCACCATCTGACCAAGCATTTTTCATTTCCTAGCAACACAGCTAGGCTGTGTCTCTAGGAAGTTTCCATGCATATTCTCATGGTATAAGAGCAGCGAGACCTCTTTCGTTGAGCTACACCGCAGAGACGCAGCATCGGCGACAGCAGTGAGCGTCACCACCGCCGCCGTATCCTGGGACTCATTGTAGCTGTTTGGAGCAGCGACATCAACACAAACTTCCCACCACCATACCAGGTGAGCTGCAGCAGTTTCCAGCAACGACAGCCACGCCGAGCAGCAACAATAGCATAGGGTGGTAGCACCAGCCTTGTCTGGCTGCCCATCTCTACAAAGAAAAGAAGGGGAGAAAATCAGCTCCTAGTAGCTTGGGGCAGCGGCTGCGAGCGGTGGCAGCAGCCGCGGGAAACAACAACAGTGCAGCTGCTGCGGCAGAAGCAGTATCAAAGCAGCAGCAGCGACGGCAGCCACAACATCAGTGCTACTACACAACACTGCTACACAGGTGCACAGAAGTTGCACAGCACTACGCAGGATTGTGGAGGGTTGCAAAGGGCCGTACAGGCTTGCGCAGGGCTATACAGGGCAGCGCAAGGCAAGGGGGGTGATGGGGTCACCCCCACTAAGGAGTCCGCGTGACTTCTAAGAAGAAAAACAAACTGGCATTTTTACACGCCAGCGTAAAAAAATGCTAGTTTTTTCCGCTTATGAAATAACGCTTACATCACCTTTGGCTTTGCTGACGTCAGCAATTTTGGGGTCCAAACGTCATTTTCCTTGACGTTTCAACTTTTCGAGAATTGCTGACGGTTCTGAAATCCGACCAGCTTGACGTCCCGGTCTATAGTGAGCACTAACATGGCTTCGACCGGTGACAAGGACGCAGGACCAGCAGATCCCTCCTCCTCCTCCTCAGGGATCATGAGCCCACGCTCGTACGCCATTGCGGATCTACGTAGTCAGTAGGATGAGATACGTCATCAACAACAACAGCACAATAACGCCATCCTTGCGCTCACTGATCTCATTCGTGGTTAGTCCACGGCCCCACAGTAGACATCCAGGGGAGTTGGCGGTGCCATACCTTATGCACAGCAGTCAGCATGTACACCGAGGAGAGCAACAAGACAGGACCCACCACTTTTTGATCCTTTGGATGAGGGCTCTTGCATGCCAGGGATGGATGATGACACCCATGAGGAGAAGATTCGCATGCTTCAGGAGCGTCTCTGCCAGAGTAGGAGATTTGCGTGCTTCAAGAGACCCGACCCTCGCCTGATCCCTACCTCGGTGACTTTCCTCGCCCCGGTGTCTTTCCCATCCCTCCTTCCTCCCTGCCTGTGGTTGCTCTCCCCATGGAGCAGCAACCCAAGGACTTTGAGACAACGCCCCCGCGCTATGTCAGAGAGGACGGCTTTGACTACTAGGAGACTCTCTTCCACGTCTGGGCCACTTCAGAGGGGGTGAGACCCTACTATCACAGTCCGCACCAGGTTACAGACCGCGCTTAGGTACTGACAGCAGCTTGGACAATGTGCGCACTTCTTTATGCTATGCCGCGCGAGACCGTCGTGGACTTTTTGTCAACCGGCCTGAGGCAAACGGACTAGAAACAGGGCCGACACAATAGCACCTGTCATGCGCTCCTAGCATTTCAGCGAGGAGAAGATATCACCCTCAGGATCACGGTTCCACACTAAGCAGTTCCTAGGCAATCACTTGCTAGCAACTGTGTCCACTTAACACTTGGTCACTTTTGCGCGAGGTACTAGTCAAAGACTAACTCCTAGGGCTTAGATCAACCAGTGTCTTCTTTATACTGTTCCTTAGTTGGACAAATCTGTGAGGAGCATCTAAGGCCAAATTGTGTAAGTAGAATGAGGAATGAGCCTGGAACATGTAGTCCTAGGCCTGGCTTCTAAGGTGTGTGGGTAGTGGCAATTTTGGGGTGGTCACTCCACACCACCTCACCAGTCCGCCAAGTGGCGCATCCACTGACTCACCTCATGCATGGAGAAATGTCTAAGAAACTTCCCCTGTGCTCGAAAGGTCAAAAACCTTCTGCGCACATCAAGACTCGATCGCAGGACCTGTTGTTCCTAGGTCCAACATGCTATCCGTTGCGCTACAATTCTGGTGTCTGGCTTGGACTTGCACCACGAACAAGGTTTGGGGGACTTACTCCAAGGGAGCAGTGCATGCCCAACCTATCCGTCAAGCCACAGCAGTGGCCATGGGGCATAGAAGAACAACAATCTCTCCCTTGCACCTTAGGCCACCTGCTGTGGTAGTTTTCTTTGGCATGAACCTGTAGCTCTAGGTTGTGTTTGTGCACGTCAACTTTCTTGGACCTTAGTTCTCATCTCTTGCATCCACCATGCCGACTCCTCGAGCACCTGCAACATGCAAGTTGCTGTCTAGCGGCTTTGTCAAGAAGTCTGCAAGCATTTTCTTGGTTGCTACGTACTCCAGTTCCACGACACCCTTGGCAACAAGGTCACGTGAGTAGTGGTACCAAGTGTCGATGTGCTTTCTACGCCGGGAGATCATGTCATCCTCTGCCATAGCGATGGCCCTTTGGTTGTCGATGCGGATGACCGTTGCTTCCTCTTGTGGTGCCTCTCATCAAGCAAACTGCAAAGCCATTGTGTTTCCTTGCACTCTTCGGAGAGTGCAATGTACTCCGTCTCAGCAGCAGAAAGCGAGACGCAGTCTTGCTTCCTGCTTGTCCAAGAGACCGCACTACTGTTGAAAAGACAGACAAACCCTAAGGTGGACTTCCTGTCATCAATCCGTCCTCCCCAGTCCGCGTCACTGTAGCATGTCAGTCGCAGCAAGTCTGATCCTTCTAGACCTCCAAACCAAAGTCTGACGTGCCGAGTCTTTTTGAGGTAGCGAAAAGTTTGATTCATAGCTTGCCAATGTTCTGGCCCAGGGTTGGCCACAAACCTGCTCACCTGACCCACCGCATAAGCAATGTCAGGTCACGTTCCCACCATCGCGTACATGAGGCTCCCAACGGCGGACTGGTACAGAATGGTTAGCATCTCCCGCCGGTCTGCCTCGTTGCTTGGTGACATCGAGGAGGAGAGCTTGCAGTCGGAGGGCATGGGGGTGCTGACGGGTTTGCAGTCCTCCATGTTGTAGTGCTTCAAGACGTCCATGATGTACTTGGTCTGGTTGAGCTCGATGGTGCCTGCTTTGCGGTTGCGGTGAACAGCAATCCCGAGGTAGTACTCGAGAGGTCCCATGTCCTTCATCTTAAACTTGCTGGC